>OU342741.1:84657088-84853600 GCA_910589775.1 Avena eriantha
GGTGATAGCTTCAATATCAGGGTGGGTGACCCTGGTAGTTATCCCACCATTCGGCAGCTGGTCCCTCAAGTTGGTGCGCGGCAAAGCGCACCCTATCAGCTCCAACAAACTGGACGGTGTCTAACTTCTTGTTGATGGTGCGGAGCCAGTCGTCTGCCACAATTGGCTCAGAACTACTTGAGAAAATTGGAGGGTTCAACCTCAAGAACCGAGTTAAGCGTCCTGTTGGGGCGGTGGCGTGGCGGAGGCGGCGGGGGGTTGTTGTGTTGTTTTGCATGTTTTGAGTGAGGAGTTGGATCAACTGATTCTGGGAGTTCAGAAGTTGCGCTATCTCTGGGGCATGTTGTTATTGTTGTTTCCACGTCTCGCCATCTGGAGGGTTTGGGAGGCAAGTTAAGAAATGAAGAAAGTCTAAGGAATAAACTCCTACCCTTATGTAAACAAGGAAAAAACACACGAGAAAAGCAAGGCCACACATAGCACAAAAATCCACACACTCAACCAAGTTTAACTAACCAAATAAGATTTTTGGTCCTCATTACAATCGCGAATAACGTTCGACTCAGGACTAAATGGTGGTCCAACTACTCTACTCATCATCCACTTCCTCATCCTCAATGACGAAGCCTTCCTCCCAGCAGTGACTTGTATAGCTCCATGTCCCTCGTCGTGGCTTCGAGCTTCTCTTGAAGTTCCTTCATGTCCTGTGGCTCCGGGTTGCAGCTTCGAGCCTTCCTTGAAGTTCCTTCGCCTCTCGCAGTCCTGTGGTAGCAGCTTCCAGCTTCTCTTGGAGTTCCATCTTCTCCTTCTGTAGCTCTTGATCAAAACTTGATCCCATATGTCACGGGCGTGATCTTCTTCTCCCAGCTCCTCTTAGATGCTCGCAGGTCTTTCATCATGGCGGCAAGGTTCTTGAACTCCAGCTCGTTCTTGGCGAGCACTAGACTTTGCTCCCTAATCCTCTTGTTCTTATCTTGCACCCTCTTCTCTGATTAGCGAACCTCTTGTCCTGGGCGGTGAGCCTCCCCTCCTTAGGGACTTGATCTTCTCTTCCAGCTCCTCGATCTTCTCGTCCTTCTCCTCGACTAGGGCACAAAGCTCGTCATTCCTCACGATCTCAAGGCAGCTCCCCTTCTGAAGGTCATTGATGTTGAACTCCAAGTCTTGATATTGGATTCTTCGATGCTGCATGTCTTCCTTTCCTCCGGGGTTAACTCGATTGGGACTCCCTTCTCATCACGTCTTCCAAAGAGTTTGATGTAGTTGCCTTCAACCTCTTCATGGTGGCGTTCGCAAAGGCGTCCAATGAGCTCCTGCAAGCAAATGCCAAGTCCTTTCTCCTTGGAGTCGCTGGTGACGTTGAGTACAATGGCCTCCGTCTTGGGTTCTATCTGACTGCCCCCTGGTTGGATGACTTCAATTGCCCAGCATCCTTCCTTGTGCATCTTCCTCAATTCGCCTCCCTTGATGATGGCATGGGTAACTGCAGTGTCTTGATGATGTCCAGAAGGCATTCCCCGAAGCGCAGGCACTTGATGTCTTCGGCGGTGTCGTAGTAGAAGGCCGTCATCTTTAGGTTGAGAGAGAAATTAGACAAGGTGATAAGAAAGAGACAATACTAGAAGAGTACAATTATCTTAGAAGAATATAGAAAGCAAAACACACACGGTAAAGGTGTTTTCCAATCCTAGGGTCACGTCCTACAGGCAACTTTGTGCTCTGATACCATCTGTTGCGACCTCGGATCGGTAAAGATCCTAAGTCCCTGTGATTAACATGCTAGTCCCTGGATCAATAGCTACCACTTCACAGTCGATGAATATCATGTAAAACACAAGTCATTATTACACGAATAATCTAGAGTATAATTATTACAACTTGCATAGCTTATAGCTAGCTCAAATACAACAGCGGAAACTAAATAAAACTTGAGTCCATCAACGCCTCAGGCTAGCTGCGTGAAGACCCGCGATCCCTACGCACCTTTCAATCTTCGGATTCTGCCACATAAGACGTGCAGCCAACAAGTTGGGTCAATACTTTGAATGTATTGGCAAATTACACCAAGGAAGGAACAAGACTAACTCTACATGCAAGGCTAGAGTAGGCTTTGGGGTTATTTGCGTAAAGCCAATTTTATCAAGGTAATGAGAAAAGAGGAAGAAAGTTTTCCCTACTTTGTAAACTTTGATAAATAGTATAGGGTCAAATGGAACACGAGGATATTACTCACCAAGTGCCCAATCAACCTAACACTTGGATATTACACACCAGGTGACACTTGGATATTACGCACCAAGTTACTTGGATATGACACACCAAGTTCCCAAATTCCCACCTATTAGCGATATTACGCACGCCATAGGGTTTGAAAAACTTTTGTTTGAAAAGAGAGAGGAAGATCTTTCAAAGGCTCCATCCTTCAGATGCTCAAAGTGTTCTTTTCCGTGAACTCGGCTGATCGATCAGATTGCAATACTCTCGAGAGGTTGTGCACTTTCCCACAATCCACGATCAAGTCCGTTTACGGACAAGACCATGGCGAAGCCTTCCCTTAGTAGCCCCTCTACCAGCTGGATCCAACCGTGCCAAGAACCTCCAATGTTGGTACCCCGGTGAGGTTTCCCACTAAGTACTAAGCCAAGACAGAGCCCATATGTATTGTGGTTGCACGGGAAGCTTCTGAATTCTGAAACATGGCAGACTTCTTTGATTCCTGGGCGGCCGTCCTCTACCAAAATCTCACTCGTTGTCCCGACAACCATTCCGCCCAGAAGAAAACTTAGTTTTATTTTGAAGGGGTTTTGGAGAAGAAAGTTCGCTCGAGAGAGCTATCATACTTAGAAAATTCTTGAGTCTTTCGAACCCTCCCAACGGTATTTGATATATATATAGCATAGCAAGCAATACTTAGCAAAACAGGAGGAACCTATTAGGACGGAAAATCCTCAGTATAAAGCTACTCATGGCATACTACAAAACCGCACTTGCAAAAATAGTAATAAGAAAGCTACTAAAAACCTACACATGCATACTACAAGATTTTGAAGAGTAAAACATGCATAGTCAAAAACTGGGACATAACATGAACAAGTGGTGTAACTTGCCTTGATCCGAGCAGCAATCTACACAACAATACTCCTCAGCGCACTCCGAGCAATCTAACGAAGCAAACAAGGATCCAATCACAATTTGCACAAAACAAGTCACGAAGTCAAATATGCATGCATGCAACATGGTAATATGCAAGGGTGGGTTTGATTTCGGCCAAGGGTCTTAACCAGGGGTGTTGTTGAGTTGGGGATGTCATTAGAATCGATTTCCCACAGATTTTAGGTATTTTGGATAAAACCCTAATTAACCAGGCTTGAAACTAGATCTACAGCTCTAATCTATCTCGAAACAGATCTAAACGCCCTAAGCAAGATATGATAATTTTCTACAGAAGGTATTGTCAAAACAAGGCCAACGCAACAAGAATCAACTAAAACGGAGTTACGGATAATTTTCTAGAATTAAAATACTCTAATCTAAACTTTTAACTCTACTGCAAGATTGCCGTGGCAAAATAGTAATATTATTGTAGATCTGTGTTCTACTCGAAAATATGAATCCAACGGTATATTATACGCAATTTTTGGACTAATAATCTAATTTCTATGAATTTTACAAGATTACAGCTATAATCTGCAATTTTAAATTCGAACGGAATATTCCAGAGAATATTCCGCTGACTGGACAGGTTGACTGGGACTAGATGCTGACCTGACGACGACGTGGCGGTGACGAGGCAACTGATCGGGACGATTGAATCTCGACCGTCGGGATGAGATCCGGTGGTTAGAAGAGAAGTTGGCTCAAAATAGACCCGATTTTGCCTAACAAAGGACTAGAAATAGATCTGTGTTCGAGAGATAAATCCGTAGGTCAAATCGAAAAACTTTGAACATGAAAGTTGTGGAGGATGATTAGATCTACCTTTTCACCAAAGGGATTTGGATTCCAAGAAACGAGCGCGAGTAGATCTTGGAATTACGCCATCAGATCTGAAATATTGCGTTGCGAAATTCTCCGGCTGTGGTGGATGAAAAGAGGTGAGGTTTGTCGGAATTGAAATATTTCGACGATATCTACAACTTTCGTGTTGAAGCCGAAGGCAGCCGACGAAGTTTAGATGGGTTTAGAAGCGAAATACGATTCGGTGGTGTGTAGATTCGGGATTTCGGAAGGAGAAGTGTTATAGCTGTGGCTCCGATGGATTACTTAGGCTTTTATGATGATGGGAGGATAGATCTTGGAGTAGGGAACAAGTAGAAACAAACGGAAGTCAATTCGGAGTTGTAGATAAAAAGTTATGAGTGTTTGAATAGAGATAGGTTTAGAAAACAGATTTTCGCACGCTTTTTAAAGCGGAGGTGGGATCGATCGTGCCTGGCTGCTGGTTCGGTCGGCTGAAGTGGGCCGGCCGGCGGCCCATTTCGGTTTTTTTTTCTTTTTCTTTTTTTCTATTTTGGTATTTTCTTTATATCTTTTGCATACGAACTCCAAATTAGACGAAATTGGTCTCTAAAATTTTGTAAAAAGAAGAGGGTTAGGATAGGATTATAAAATAACACTTTTGCAAAGGTTTTGGTGGTTAAAAAGGTTTTACCCTCCTTTTGTCTGTAAGTGACTATGGGGTTTAAGAATTGCCTGATGCAAATTTTTCGATAGGTGATGCCATGATGCAATGATATGATGCATGCTTACTAGTAACATCTGAAATTATAAAATTTGGGATGTTACAAACCTACCCCCCTTAAGAAGAATCTCGTCCCCGAGATTCAGGTTGGTTAGCAAATAGGTGTGGGTGTTCTTTCTTCAGATCTTCTTCACGTTCCCATGTGGCCTCTTCCTCGGAATGGTGATTCCATTGAACTTTGCAGAATCTGATAGTCTTGGTACGAGTAATTCTCTCGGCTATTTCCAGGATCCTGGTGGGTTTTTCCTCATAGGTGAGGTCGTTATCCAATTGAACTTCTTCCAATGGAACTGTATCATTTAGTGAGGTTTCAGCCATTTCTGGGTGACACTTCTTTAGTTGCGACACATGGAAAACATCATGAACTGTTAACATTTCGGGTAATTCCAACTGATAGGCAACTTCCCCTCTGCGACCCAAGATTTTGTAGGGCCCTATGAATCGGGGTGCTAACTTACCCTTGATTCCGAATCTCTTAACTCCTCGTAGTGGTGAAACTCGGAGATACGCATGGTCTCCCACTTCATAAGTCACATCCCTGCGCTTGGAGTCAGCATAACTCTTTTGTCTGGATTGGGCTATCTTTAACCTGTCTTGAATCTGTCTCACTTTTTCTTCGGCATCCTTGATCAGTTCAGGTCCAAACAGACTACGTTCTCCAACCCCACTCCATAGCAGCGGAGTCCTACACTTTCTGCCATAAAGAACTTCAAATGGAGCCATCTTGATGCTAGTTTGGTAGCTGTTATTGTATGAGAATTCCGCATATGGAAAGTTATCGTCCCAACTAGACCCATAGTCTAGCGCACAGGCTCTTAACATGTCCTCCAAGACCTGATTAACTCTTTCCGTTTGTCCATCTGTTTGCGGGTGGAAGGCAGTACTAAACTCTAGTCGCGTCCCTAGAGACTCGTGTAGCTGTCGCCAAAACTTAGAGGTGAATTGGGTACCTCTATCGGAAACAATCCCCTTGGGCACACCATGAAGACTTACGATCCTTGACATATAAATCTTAGCAAGTTTAGCACTCGTATAGGTTGTCTTTACGGGAATAAAGTGGGCCACTTTTGTGAAGTGGTCGACCACTACCCAGATGGAGTCATACCCAGATTGAGTCCGAGGTAGTCCTGTGATAAAATCCATGCCTACCTTGTCCCACTTCCATTCGGGCACAGGTAATGGCTGCAGCAGTCCTGCTGGTTTTTGGTGTTCGGCCTTAACTCTATTGCATACGTCACACAAGGAGATATATTCAGCAATTTCTCTTTTCATGTTGTTCCACCAGAATCTATCCTTCACATCCATGTACATCTTTGTATTACCGGGATGAATTGAGTAGGGCGAATCGTGAGCTTCTTGAAGGATTAACTTCCTGATATCAGGGTCATTAGAAACACACAGACGCTTCTCATACCAGAGCGTTCCTTGTTCATCCGTATGAAACCCTTTTGCTTTGCCCTTGCTTATATTAGCTCTTATTTCTTCCAACTCTTTGTCCCCCTTCTGGGCCTCTTTGATTTGGTCCAGAAGTGTTGGCACTATCTCCATAGTGGCTAGGTATCCTTCCGGAACTATTTCCAATCTAAGGTCCTTGAATTGTTCACACAAATCATTTGGAAGCTCTCCCACAGTAAGTCCATTTACATAGACTTTTCGGCTTAAGGCGTCAGCCACAACGTTGGCCTTTCCAGGATGGTACTGCAGGTCCAAGTCATAGTCCTTGATGAGCTCAAGCCATCTCCTTTGCCTCATATTTAATTCCTTTTGTGTGAAGATATACTTAAGACTCTTGTGATCCGTGAACACATCACAATGTTTGCCCATTAGGTAGTGTCTCCATACCTTGAGTGCATGCACAACTGATGCTAGTTCCAAATCGTGCGTGGGGTAGTTATTTTCATGGTTCTTAAGTTGCCGAGAGGCGTAAGACACTACTTGTCCTTCTTGCATCAGTACACTACCAAGTCCTTGCCGGGAAGCATCGCAATAGACCTGGAAGTCCTTTTGGATGTCAGGGACACACAAAACTGGTGCTGTTACTAGACGCTTCTTTAATTCCTGAAAGCTTGCTTCACAGGCCTCGGTCCATTCGAACTTCTTCTCTTTCTTCAGCAACTCTGTCATAGGCTTTGCTATCTTGGAAAAGTTTTCGATGAATCTTCGGTAATACCCCGCAAGGCCCAAGAAACTCCTAATATCACCCACATTCTTAGGAGGCTCCCATTCTGTTATAGAGGCCACCTTACTTGGGTCCACGGCAACACCTTTAGCTGATACAATATGACCAAGGAATCCTACTTCTTTCAACCAGAATTCACATTTGCTAAATTTGGCATATAACTTGTGTTCCCTTAACTTTTCCATGATTAGGCGCAGGTGCCTCTCATGTTCCTTCTCGTCCTTGGAGTATATGAGTATGTCATCAATGAATACCACAATAAACTTATCCAAGTACTCCATGAACACCTTGTTCATCATAGTCATGAAGTATGCTGGGGCATTGGTTAAGCCAAACGACATCACGGTGTACTCATACAATCCGTATCTTGTGGTGAAGGCTGTCTTGGGTACATCCTGTTCCCGGATCTTTAGCTGGAAATATCCTGACCGGAGATCAATCTTAGAGAACACACTAGCTCCCTTTAATTGGTCAAACAGGTCATTTATATTGGGTAGGGGGTACTTGTTCTTGATTGTTACTTCGTTCAATGACCGGTAGTCCACGACTAGTCTCTTGGTTTTATCCTTCTTCTCCACGAATAAGACAGGTGCTCCCAAGATGACGCACTTGGTTGAATGAAGCCTTTGTCCAACTGCTCTCTGAGCTGTTTCTTAAGTTCCTTCAACTCATCCACATCCATCTTGTACGGTCTCTTTGCTATTGGCCCAGTACCTGGCATCAAGTCAATGAGAAACTCGATGTCACGGTCGGGCGGCATCCCTGGTAATTCTTCCGGAAACACATCTGGATACTCCTTCACAATTGGCACATCCTCCAAACTAACCCCCTTAAGAGAGTTCACCAAACTTCCTTTGAGCGCGAAGGCTGACTTAAAGCGGATCCTTTTCTTTTCCGGAGTCGTGAGTGCGATAGTCCTTTTGGCACAATCTATGACTCCCTCATACTCGGTCATCCAATTCATGCCCAAGATTATGTCTAGGCCTTGGGATTCCAGAACGACTAGGCTGGTGGGAAAGGTGTGCGCCCCAATTCTTAGTTCTAACCCACGGCATCCAGAGCTTGCCACTATTTCTCCTCCAGGAGAACTTACCCTTAGAGGAGTACTAATAGTCTCCGTAGGTATCTTGCCTCTATCCACAAATACCCTTGATATGAATGAATGGGATGCACCAGTGTCAAAAAGAACAACTGCAGGTGTGGAGTTAAGCTTGAACTTACCGATCACGGAGTCAGGTGCCTCACGAGCATCCTCCACGGAGACATGATTCACCGTGGCTTTGACGAACGGGTTCGGCTTCTTCCCATTCCCATTCTTCATCCTTTCGGGGCAAGTAGTCGCATAGTGCCCTGTCTTGTTACACTTGAAGCATGTCACTTCACTCAGATCCTTCCCATTGCCATTTCCATTGCGGTGCTTATGGCCATTGTGGTTATGTCCTCCATGACGATGACCATTGTGATTATGGCCATTGTGGTTGTGGGGTGGTGGTGACGAAGTGCGTTGCTTCTGATATGGGGCAGAGTTGTGCTTGTGTGAGGTGGACTTTCCCTTCCGGTTCTCGATACTCCTTTGCTTTGCTTCAACTACAACTGCCTTGTCCAGAAGTTCCTGATAACTATCAAACTTCAGAGCCACAAGCTGAATAGATATTTCGTCATTAAGTCCCCTTAAGAACTCTTCTTGTCTCTTGGCATCCGTGGATACGTCGTCAGGTGCATATCGTGCCAGCTTGTTGAAAAGGTCCCCATACTCGGAGACAGAGCGGTGCAGTTGTTTCAAGTCACGGAACTCACGTCTCTTAAGTGACATGACTCCCGCGGCTACGTGATGAGTACGAAAGGCTGTTTCGAACTGGTTCCAGGTGATAGCTTCAATATCAGGGTGGGTGACCTGGTAGTTATCCCACCATTCGGCAGCTGGTCCCTCAAGTTGGTGCGCGGCAAAGCGCACCCTATCAGCTCCAACAACCTAGACGGTGTCTAACTTCTTGTTGATGGTGCGGAGCCAGTCGTCTGCCACAATTGGCTCAGAACTACTTGAGAAAATTGGAGGGTTCAACCTCAAGAACCGAGTTAAGCGATCCTGTTGGGGCGGTGGAGGTGGCGGAGGCGGCGGGTTGTTGTTGTTGTTTTGCATGTTTTGAGTGAGGAGTTGGATCAACTGATTCTGGGAGTTCAGAAGTTGCGCTATCTCTGGGGGCATGTTGTTATTGTTGTTTCCACGTCTCGCCATCTGGAGGGTTTGGGAGGCAAGTTAAGAAATGATAGAAAGTCTAAGGAATAAACTCCTACCCTTATGTAAACAAGGAAAAACACACGAGAAAAGCAAGGCACACATAGCACAAAAATCCACACACTCAACCAAGTTTAACTAACCAAAATAAGATTTTTGGTCCTCATTACAATCGCGAATAACGTTCGACTAAAGGACTAAATGGTGGTCCAACTACTCTACTCATCATCCACTTCCTCATCCTCAATGACGAAGCCTTCCTCTTCCAGCAGTGACTTGTATAGCTCCATGTCCCTCGTCGTGGCTTCGAGCTTCTCTTGAAGTTCCTTCATGTCCTGTGGCTCCGGTGTTGCAGCTTCGAGCCTTCCTTGAAGTTCCTTCGCCTCTCGCAGTTCCTGGGTAGCAGCTTCCAGCTTCTCTTGGAGTTCCCTCTTCTCCTTCTGTAGCTTCTTGATCAAACTTGATCCCATAGTCACGGGCGTGATCTTCTTCTCCCAGCTCCTCTTAGATGCTCGCAGGTCTTTCATCATGGCGGCAAGGTTCTTGAACTCCAGCTCGTTCTTGGCGAGCACTAGACTTTGCTCCCTAATCCTCTTGTTCTTATCTTGCACCCTCTTCTCTTGATTAGCGAACCTCTTGTCCTGGGCGGTGAGCTCCCCTCCTAGGGACTTGATCTTCTCTTCCAGCTCCTCGATCTTCTCGTCCTTCTCCTCGACTAGGGCACAAAGCTCGTCATTCCTCACGATCTCAAGGCAGCTCCCCTTCTGAAGGTCATTGATGTTGAACTCCAAGTCTTGATATTGGATTCTTCGATGCTTGCATGTCTTCCTTTCCTCCGGGGTTAACTCGATTGGGACTCCCTTCTCATCACGTCTTCCAAAGAGTTTGATGTAGTTGCCTTCAACCTCTTCATGGTGGCGTTCGCAAAGGCGTCCAATGAGCTCCTGCAAGCAAATGCCAAGTCCTTTCTCCTTGGAGTCGCTGGTGACGTTGAGTACAATGGCCTCCGTCTTGGGTTCTATCTGACTGCCCCCTGGTTGGATGACTTCAATTGCCCAGCATCCTTCCTTGTGCATCTTCCTCAATTAGCCTCCCTTGATTGATGGCATGGGTAACTGCAGTGTCTTGATGATGTCCAGAAGGCATTCCCCGAAGCGCAGGCACTTGATGTCTTCGGCGGTGTCGTAGTAGAAGGCCGTCATCTTTAGGTTGAGAGAGAAATTTAGACAAGGTGATAAGAAAGAGACAATACTAGAAGAGTACAATTATCTTAGAAGAATATAGAAAGCAAAACACACACGGTAAAGGTGTTTTCCAATCCTAGGGTCACGTCCTACAGGCAACTTTGTGCTCTGATACCATCTGTTGCGACCTCGGATCGGTAAAGATCCTAAGTCCCTGTGATTAACATGCTAGTCCCTGGATCAATAGCTACCACTTCACAGTCGATGAATATCATGTAAAACACAAGTCATTATTACACGAATAATCTAGAGTATAATTATTACAACTTGCATAGCTTATAGCTAGCTCAAATAAAACAGCGGAAACTAAATAAAACTTGAGTCCATCAACGCCTCAGGCTAGCTGCGTGAAGACCCGCGATCCCTACGCACCTTTCAATCTTCGGATTCTGCACATAAGACGTGCAGCCAACAAGTTGGGTCAATACTTTGAATGTATTGGCAAATTACACCAAGGAAGGAACAAGACTAACTCTACATGCAAGGCTAGAGTAGGCTTTGGGGTTTATTTGCGTAAAGCCAATTTTATCAAGGTAATGAGAAAAGAGGAAGAAAGTTTTCCCTACTTTGTAAACTTTGATAAATAGTATAGGGTCAAATGGAACACGAGGATATTACTCACCAAGTGCCCAATCAACCTAACACTTGGATATTACACACCAGGTGACACTTGGATATTACGCACCAAGTTACTTGGATATGACACACCAAGTTCCCAAATTCCCACCTATTAGCGATATTACGCACGCCATAGGGTTTGAAAAACTTTTGTTTGAAAAGAGAGAGGAAGATCTTTCAAAGGCTCCATCCTTCAGATGCTCAAAGTGTTCTTTTCCGTGAACTCGGCTGATCGATCAGATTGCAATACTCTCGAGAGGTTGTGCACTTTCCCCACAATCCACGATCAAGTCCTTTTACGGACAAGACCATGGCGAAGCCTTCCCTTAGTAGCCCCTCTACCAGCTGGATCCAACCGTGCCAAGAACCTCCAAATGTTGGTACCCCGGTGAGGTTTCCCACTAAGTACTAAGCCAAGACAGAGCCCATATGTATTGTGGTTGCACGGGAAGCTTCTGAATTCTGAAACATGGCAGACTTCTTTGATTCCTGGGCGGCCGTCCTCTACCAAAATCTCACTCGTTGTCCCGACAACCATTCCGCCCAGAAGAAAACTTAGTTTTATTTTGAAGGGGTTTTGGAGAAGAAAGTTCGCTCGAGAGAGCTATCATACTTAGAAAATTCTTGAGTCTTTCGAACCCTCCCAACGGTATTTGATATATATATAGCATAGCAAGCAATACTTAGCAAAACAGGAGGAACCTATTAGGACGGAAAATCCTCAGTATAAAGCTACTCATGGCATACTACAAAACCGCACTTGCAAAAATAGTAATAAGAAAGCTACTAAAAACCTACACATGCATACTACAAGATTTTGAAGAGTAAAACATGCATAGTCAAAAACTGGGACATAACATGAACAAGTGGTGTAACTTGCCTTGATCCGAGCAGCAATCTACACAACAATACTCCTCAGCGCACTCCGAGCAATCTAACGAAGCAAACAAGGATCCAATCACAATTTGCACAAAACAAGTCACGAAGTCAAATATGCATGCATGCAACATGGTAATATGCAAGGGTGGGTTTGATTTCGGCCAAGGGTCTTAACCAGGGGTGTTGTTGAGTTGGGGATGTCATTAGAATCGATTTCCCACAGATTTTAGGTATTTTGGATAAAACCCTAATTAACCAGGCTTGAAACTAGATCTACAGCTCTAATCTATCTCGAAACAGATCTAAACGCCCTAAGCAAGATATGATAATTTTCTACAGAAGGTATTGTCAAAACAAGGCCAACGCAACAAGAATCAACTAAAACGGAGTTACGGATAATTTTCTAGAATTAAAATACTCTAATCTAAACTTTTAACTCTACTGCAAGATTGCCGTGGCAAAATAGTAATATTATTGTAGATCTGTGTTCTACTCGAAAATATGAATCCAACGGTATATTATACGCAATTTTTGGACTAATAATCTAATTTCTATGAATTTTACAAGATTACAGCTATAATCTGCAATTTTAAATTCGAACGGAATATTCCAGAGAATATTCCGCTGACTGGACAGGTTGACTGGGACTAGATGCTGACCTGACGACGACGTGGCGGTGACGAGGCAACTGATCGGGACGATTGAATCTCGACCGTCGGGATGAGATCCGGTGGTTAGAAGAGAAGTTGGCTCAAAATAGACCCGATTTTGCCTAACAAAGGACTAGAAATAGATCTGTGTTCGAGAGATAAATCCGTAGGTCAAATCGAAAAACTTTGAACATGAAAGTTGTGGAGGATGATTAGATCTACCTTTTCACCAAAGGGATTTGGATTCCAAGAAACGAGCGCGAGTAGATCTTGGAATTACGCCATCAGATCTGAAATATTGCGTTGCGAAATTCTCCGGCTGTGGTGGATGAAAAGAGGTGAGGTTTATCGGAATTGAAAGATTTCGACGATATCTACAACTTTCGTGTTGAAGCCGAAGGCAGCCGACGAAGTTTAGATGGGTTTAGAAGCGAAATACGATTCGGTGGTGTGTAGATTCGGGATTTCGGGAAGGAGAAGTGTTATAACTGTGGCTCCGATGGATTACTTAGGCTTTTATGATGATGGGAGGATAGATCTTGGAGTAGGGAACAAGTAGAAACAAACGGAAGTCAATTCGGAGTTGTAGATAAAAAGTTATGAGTGTTTGAATAGAGATAGGTTTAGAAAACAGATTTTCGCACGCTTTTTAAAGCGGAGGTGGGATCGATCGTGCCTGGCTGCTGGTTCGGTCGGCTGAAGTGGGCCGGCCGGCGGCCCATTTCGGTTTTTTTTTCTTTTTCTTTTTTTCTATTTTGGTATTTTCTTTATATCTTTTGCATACGAACTCCAAATTAGACGAAATTGGTCTCTAAAATTTTGTAAAAAGAAGAGGGTTAGGATAGGATTATAAAATAACACTTTTGCAAAGGTTTTGGTGGTTAAAAAGGTTTTACCCTCCTTTTGTCTGTAAGTGACTATGGGGTTTAAGAATTGCCTGATGCAAATTTTTCGATAGGTGATGCCATGATGCAATGATATGATGCATGCTTACTAGTAACATCTGAAATTATAAAATTTGGGATGTTACACTGATTGTGGAGTTGTTGCCTCGCTAGTTGTGTAAAGGCGCCGGTACCCGCCTCGAAGGGTGCCTATAGTGGAAAGGTGGATCATGCCTTTGGTGGCGGGATCCATCAGAGAACAGGGTGAGGCCTATTGTGGCGTGGTGGTCTTAGTACCGCCCACCCCTCCAACACAGACGTACTTCCCTTAACAAGGAAGGAATTGCGGTCAAACAAATCATGTGTCTTCGCGTGCTTCACTTCGGTTTACCCGTTCCTCTTCCACTCGCTCTTTACTTGCTAGTAGATAGGTTTGCATATAGGGAAATTCCACCTAATAGTTTATCTAGAGAATTTACCCTTTGTGCTAAGCCTAAATTTGAAAAAGTATTAAAATTTGGAGTAGCACCTATTCACCCCCCCCCCCTCTAGGTGCCCATACTATCCATTTCATAGGCAAATATTGATATCGATGCATACGGCTCAACTATTCCTCTGGAATACCTGACACACACATTTATGGTCACCCGGTTACAGTCGTGATGGTTGATGTGATCAAAGCATCCGGGGGAGATAGTTATTAAACATGATCTCTCGGGGTCAAAGGATTAAATTACTGTGCTTTGCTAGATATTGCAACGTTGAACTTTGTGACTAGGTCATATTGCAATTTTATGGTCGGGTGTGTCCATCACTTCATACGTGACCTCATTGTCAGTTGTCATTTTAATCAAGTCCATGATCAGGAAACCTCGATCATCATCTGCCCAACGAACTAGTACTAGAGGATACTAGGGACCTGGTTGTTTATATACCACACATGTATTAATGTTTTCACTTAATACAGTTATAGATTGATATGAACTATTATGAACATTAGAGATATATCAATAAAAACACTTTATTATTGGCCTCTAGGGCATATGTCCTTCAGTATCACACTTTCACTAGAGTATAATTACACTAGTTTAGATCATGCAATAATCTAACACCAATAGCATTCATTACGGTGTTGACCATGCTTTTCCTGTGGAAGAGGCTTTGTTAATAGATCAACTACATTCACATATGTATGTACTTTGAAAACTACAATGTTACCCTTTGCTATGTAATCTCTTATTACATGGTAATGACAGAGTGTGTGCTTGATCGTGAAGTGGAACCTCTATTCCTTTGCATTCGCAATGGCACCCATGTTGTCGAGGTAGATCCACACATGGTCTTGCATGCTTGGGAACACTCCAAGTTCAGTAATGAACTTCCTCATCCAAACAACTTCATTTGCTACTTCACCGGTAGACTGGTACTCTGACTCCATTGTAGACTGAGACACCAAGCTTTGTTTTCCTCCCCCACTTCAACGCACCAAAATTCACCAAGAACATGTACCTTGTTTGATACTTTGAGTCATCTGAATCAGTGCAGAAGCTTGCATCAACGTAACCTGTTATGGCAAGTTCTTCTTCACATCCTCCACAGACTAAAAGAATATCCTTAGTTCTTTTCAGATACTCGAGAATATTCTTAACTGCATTCCAATGAACCGACCCAGGGTTGCTTTGGAAACGGTTCGTCAAGCTAAGATCCAAGGCAACATCTAGTCTAGTGCTCAGAATGTCATACATGATGGAGCAAATGGCCGAGGCATAAGTAATGTCTCTCATTGCTTCCTTATGACGATCTATTACTGGGCATTGGGTCACACTCAACTTGTTACCTTTTAGGATTGGCAATGAACCTTTCTCTTTGCCTTATCCATTCTAAAATGCTTTAGAATCTTCTCTATGTAAGTGCTTTGACTAAGTGCCAGCTGATGCTTTGATCTATCTCTATAGATCTTAATGCTTAATATGTAGGCAGCTTCACCCATGCCCTTCATAGAGAATTTACTATTTAAATAATCTTCCATGCTTTTCAGAAGATTCACGGCATTCCCTATTAACAATATGTTGTCCACATATAGTACCAGGAATGCCACTGAACTCTCATTCACTTTCTTATATATGCAGGCTGCTTTTGTGTTTTGGACAAATTCAAAACCTTTGATGACTTCATCAAATCGATGATTCTAGCTCTGAGATGCTTGCTTCAGTCCATAAATGGACCTCTAAAGCTTGCATACTTTACCAGCATCCTTTGGATTAACAAAACCCTCTGGTTGCATCATATACAACTCTTCCTCAATGTTGCCATTAAGGAAGGTGGTTTTTACATCTATCTTCCATATTTCATAATCGAAATGTGCAACAACTGCTAGTAGAAACCAAATAGACTTCAGCTTCACTACGAGAGAGAATGTCTCTTCATAGTCAACTCCTTAAATTTGTTGGAAACCTTTTGCCACAATTAGAGCTTTATAGATAGTGATGTTTCCATCAGCGTATGTCTTCTTCTTGAAGATCCATTTATTCTAGACAACCTTTGGGCCTTCGGGAATATCTACCAAGGTCCATACCTGATTCTCATATATGGACTTCCTTTCGGATTCCATGGCTTCTCGCCATTTTTCGGGTTCAGGGCCTTCCATTGCTTCCATGTAGGTTACAGGTTCATCATGTTCATAAGTTAACTATACGAATCCGGTGTAGAACATTTTCTTGTCGACCTGCGGGGTTCGATAGCCATCTCCTCATGAGGTTCATGATCATCATCATTTTCTCCCACTTCAATTAATGAGGATGGCTCCGAATTAGCTTTCATTGCGACACTCGGTATTTGAAGACCAGGGTTGATAATCTCATCGAGTTCTATCTTCCTTCCACTTACACCTTTCGCGAGAAACTCTTTCTCGGGGAAGGTACTATTGTCTGTGGCAAAGGTTTCGCCCTCATCTTATTTGTAGAAGGTGTTCCAATAGTCTCCTTTGGATACCCTACAAAAATGCAATTTTCCGCTTCCGGTTCTGAGTTTATCAGGATGTAGTTTATTAACGTAATCCTCACGTCCCCAAACCTTCAAAAAGATAACTTTGAATTTGTGCCATGTCATATCTCATACGGCGTTGTATTTACGACTTTGGATGGCTTCCTCTTTAAAATGAATGCAGAAATCTCTAGTGCATATCCCTAGAATGATACAAATAAGTCGGTGAGAGATATCGTAGAATCGCTAGAGAGGAAGAGTGTGTGCTCGAGGGAGAGAGGGGAGAACTGGGTCGGTTTGACCGACCCAGTGGGGTGCTGTGTTGGTTAGACCAACTCACTGGGCTGGGCCAACCCCAAGTATAAAAGAAAATTGTTTAAATCATATAAATGCAGAATTCCAAAAATACGTAGTGAGTATTTCATCACTGAAAAAATAAATAAATATAACCTATCTAATAAAAAATACTAAGTTGTATTTTAATTTGATGTATTTGAAATTTATATTTTAGAACATTTATCTGGTACGTATCTATCAGGTTCAACATGGATTTACAGCCACTATACCATCTTTTGAAAATGTTGAAAATTGTATTATTGAGTTTCAAAAAATTCAACAACAAAATCGGTAGTACTCCTCGAATCAGACTTTCGTCCCGCTATATTAATATAGTAAAACACAATCTGGTACAACCACGAGACCACTTCTACGGCAGACATCACAACAAAGCTCAAAAGGAAAAACAAAAGAGAAAGGAATGACGACAGCGCCGGATCGACATAAGCGCTGGTGTCTCGCAACCACTGTGCCCTCGGGAGAATTCCCACCACACACCTATCCCTTCGAGTCGTCGTGTATCAAGCAGCACCTTCAAGACGGGATGTGACGATGACGCTACTGCCCGGATTGGTCCTGGGATTTCTCCCAGTACATGGGGGGAGTGGAAGGGGGTACACCCGATGCCCTACTCTGAGAAGGTGGCACCCGCGGGAGTCACTGCGATGGTGGCGACAACGCCGACAGGGGTTTCTCCCAACCCCCAGAACCCACGACCCCGACAAATCGAAGCAGTCCCCCAAGCTTGTCGTCCACCAACATGCACCACCACGGTCTTGAGGACACCATTGTCGTCTACCCGAGGAAAACTTTGCGAGGTCCGCTGGACTGAAAGCAAAGAACTGTAGGCAAGGAGCGATAGTACCGCAGCCCGTGGGAGGGAACAACCTCCACCGCCATAGACGGTAGTCGGCCGGATGCAGCAGCAAGAGCAAACCTGGCCACTAGGAGCCGGAGGGCGGCAGCCGCAAAGCCATCTAGAGGGCACCCTCCACCGCTGAAAGCGTGTGCCAGCCGGATGCGACAGCAAGGGTACACCAGGCCAGAGGCCCGGCTGGGCCCAAGAAGGGTTCGTAAAGCTCTCACCACCATGCTGCAGCGCGTAGGCCTACCGCCGCTACCCATGTTCAGCGCCCTAGGCCCAGGCCGAGCGGGCCTGTGAAGCTCTCGCCGCCTTGCTGCGGTAGACGCGGTGCCAGCGCTGCCACCCTTGCTACGATCTCTACCTAGGTCCAACTAGAGCCGGCAGAGAAGGGATCGATCCGGCCGGCCCAGGCCTAGAGAGCCCAGATCTAGGGGAGCAACCACCAGCAGACCTTGACCTCCGATGCCTAGACTGCCAAGGGCGATGCCCGCAGCCTCACAGGCACCCGACCCATGCCGGAGTCCGCTTGCTGAACCTGCCGGAGCACTACAAGGAATCTGACTATATATGACCCTCAATTTTTGTCACAGAATCGTCATAATAGTCTGTTTATGACGATTTTATGACGATTTTGAAATCGTCAAAAGCTGGGCGTCGCAAATGAACTATAACGACGATTTTGGTAAAATCGTCATAACGGTCTATGAAGATATTGGATCGTCATAAGCGTTATGACGATCTGATATCGTTATGAGCAAACTGGCCTGGCCAGCTCATATCCTACGTGGCAAAATTGTGACGAAATAAAATCGTCGTAGTATGTATTCAGCCCGGTCCATTCGGTCGTTTATGTGGGCCAAGCCCAATAATTCAGACGTATTTTTCTGATCAATTCCATCTAGCTACATGGGTCCAGCCCATCATATTGGCCTTTTTATTTCTAGGCCCTGGCCTTTTCTACAATCATTTTATTCTGCATTTTTTTGAATTGTTCACTGTTGGAATCTAATATTGTTTGGGCCACGGCCATTGTAAAGCCCAAACATTATTTGGATCATTTCTTACAAGCCCAAAAAAAATTCGGATAATTTCTTACCACCAAGCAGTCAAGAAACCAAATCAAATAAATTCCAAATCAAATAAATTTCCACAAATAACATAAAAAATTATAATATATATTTCAATCAAGCCATGTTACATAACCTGGAATGTAAGTTGGGGCAATGCAGTATATTACAATCGATTCATAGTTCAGACCATCCAAGATCATGTATAATAACTTGCTAAAAACAGGACTATCTACTCTACACTTTGCTGAGTGTGCAATAAAATCTTCCCTTCTTCCAACTTCAGCCTTGAACTCCTGTATAAGAGAGAAAATGATAGCAATCGAGTCATAATGAAGCATATCTTCTAACAATGAGATAGAAAACTAGAAACACAATAAAGAACAGATTTACAAGAACCCAACTCCAAATCAATAGATTATAGTACCATAGGCCTAGAAGATCACAAACTAATCGTTACTGGCACTCAAATATACACATGTAGTTCATCAAATGCACGACTTGGACACTACAGTACCAGATAGAAAAAATGTACTAGCACACAAACTAGTACAAGCATCAGATATGACCAAACTGTACAGGGTGCATGGGAGAAGAAGGCAGCTGCATCATATTAACTAGAGAACCAAACTGTACAGGGTGCAACATGTTAGCTAGACTATCATATTACTGTTCCATATCATCATCACATTAGGGTCTCAAGCCAATACTACCAGGAGATGGTTTTACATTAAGCTTTTTCTTGTTCTCGCATGAACAAGAATCTACAGGCATAGCTCGGCCCCAGCCAAGACGTGCCCCAGGCCCTCCCTTTTGTACCTTCTCCCCTAACCACCACCCCACCACCGTCGGGATTACGTTCTTCAACCAACCATGCAAAACAGATTTGAATATTACTAATAAACTATTGGTGAACAAGACAAGTAAAATTTGATAGAGCATTAGAAATAGAAAATGATAGACGATTGAAAGCTAATTGGTTATGTTATGCAAAGGAAAATGCAGTAGCAAAAGCAGATTTGACGTATGAACAATCCAAAACAGTTGAGTTTTCTCACCGTATGAACAATCTTAAAGCCCGTTTAACAGAGAGAGCATTGCATTTTACTGCATCCAATTCAGGGAGACAAAAAATAGAAGGGGATGAGAAATCTCACTGTTAGAATCCCCAGATTTCTCGACGAGAGTAGCCCAAGAGCGGGCCAACTCACGGCATTCCCCGGGAGAGACGAAGCTACCTCGGCGAGCAGGTGGGTGACATCAAAGAACAACAAGAAATTTCAGATGTAATTCCTCGGAGATGATGAAGTGGAGCTGGTGCCTTGTGGTGTCGTGTCAAAATTCATACCGTGGAGGTTGTGGTGCATGGTGTCATTGGCGACGAAGTTGTAGACGAGGAGGCGGTGGTCCTCAGAGATGCAGTAGCCGACGAGGGAGACGAGGTGGCGGTGGTGGGCACGGCTGATGACATCCAGAAGGTTAAAAAACAACACTACGAGTCAGATGGTTCAAAACGACACTAAACACCACAAGCCAGTCAGTTTCTTCGGACTTGTTGGTACTATAAGAAGGATGTCAATTCTTTGATTATGACATCATCAAGAAGAAGCTGGGAACTCGTTGTTCACCCTAGACTTAAATTGGCTATATGTTGCATTCTCCTGTAAATTCAAACAACACAAGGTTATTAAAAGAGTAGCAAACATGCGGTATATGAACAACTTACAGCAAATAGAGAGGAACAATATTGATTATTCTATCATTAATCAATACACATTAAATGCAGAACTATTATTCTTATAATGTAATTAAAATGAAAAGAAAATTATCTGTCCACAGTATAACTAACTCAACATTATTAAATGTAAAGATTACCAGGCATAAAAAATGTAAACACAGTCAGTCATTTATCAAACAAACCGAAAACTAAAAAGGGCATCATCACAGACAAGTCTAGATTAACATACATAAAAATTCTTCTAAGCTTAGAAGAAATGGTGAACAGATTTACTACGCAGAGAAGACTAATCTGAAAACAATGAGATGTACACATGGTTTCTACTCTATTTTGATCTCACAAGTAAACATAACCTAGTACATCCATGATCTCACAAGTAATATCAGTTTCTATTTACTGCAGCTGTGATCCATTTGCAGCTATGCTTCCTTCAACAATAATAAAAAGATCATGAATCGGTGACTTCCATTTTACTGCTAATGCAAATTGTGTATTCATTCCTAAGCAACTCTTGTGAGAATCAAGTCAATACAACAACAACAACTTCTAAAGTGATAAATCAACAATTGCACAAACTCCCCTATTGAGATGAAGACATGCTTATCCCAGATCTAGTAAATGTACCAGTACCAAACCATCCATGTATCTGTACTCGAGAGTAAAACAATAAAGAAAGAGCGAGAGATTTTCATTTGTACCTGCTGGGAAGACAAGGGCGACGGCAACGCTAAAGAAAAACAGACACAGAAGCCCTCCATCGACTGGAGACGGCACTTCACTCACAGAGGAGGTGGACATGGAGCCGGTGGAAGCGGGAGTGGCCATGGGCCGCAGCTAGTGGTACAACATGTACTTGAATACCATCCTGGTACCTACGCATGGACGCAGACAAACCATAAGAGCACTGCAGAAAAAATCGGAGGCAAGAGGGGGAATGGGGGATCTGGCTCAGACCGTCTAGGGGTCCATGGCGAGACCAATTTCCTGCTGCGGTGGTGTCGTGGAAGGCACTCGGGGTGCTCTATAGAAGCCGGATCCGGCGGTGGAGGAGCTCGGCCAGCAGCAGGCCGCCATGTCCATCCTACAAGAGCAGCGACATCGTCGGAGCCAGAACAAGCGGACATGGCTGACGACGAGCAGGGTCAGCCATGCCGTGAGTCGCATAACTTGTTCGTCCTCAACGGCGGCATGTAGGGGCCTCGAGTTCGTGCGCGATGCTGCCACCGGCGAGGAGGGGCAGCTCGACGAGAGTTTGGGGTTGAGGGTGAGGGTGAGGGTGAGGGGTCGAGGTGAAGCGGAGGGTAGGAGGGGCACCGGCCACCGGAGGTCTGGGGAGGACAGAGATGTGGCGCCGGGAAAGGAGGAGATCGCATCGGGTGTATCGGCTGGAGAGGAGAATCGGCGGCTGGAAAGGGTGGGGAGTAAGGGCGGCGCGAGGGGAGGCGGTAAGGAGTTGGTAGAGTTAGGGTTTTCTTTGACAGGTGGTGGGGTTTGTGAGGCCGTGGGCGCGACGGGGAGTATGTTGTGCTTCTCCAGGTGAGCCACATGGCGTTGGATTGGGAATGAACGGTTCAGATCAGGCCAATAAGGCTGATCCGTGAGAGGTTGTTTCGTGTGTTCTGATTGGTTGGTTCAGAAAACACATTATTTTTTGCACTCGGGAAATGAAAAATGATATTTTTGTGCAAGGAAAATGAAAAGTTACTTTGATAACATTTTTTATGTGACATAGTTGCAAGGAAAAATAACAAACTTGGTTAATTGATTATATCTCGAAAAAACCTTCCCAGAAATGACCTACCATGAACGAAGTTTCATAGTTTTCAGGCCAAACGACCAATGTTATGGCTAGAATTGTGGCATATTTTGTGGTAATGTGCCCATATTGTGCACGCATGTGCATCTTGGTATGACGAACAATGTTGTAGGAGGAAGTTTTCCTTTTCATCGCACCAAAAAGCCATTTTCTATTTTTCTAGTGCCAAAATTGGAGCGTTTTGTGAAGCAACAGCAAATGTTCAATTCAAAAATACTACCACCCTATTTTTCAAAAATACTAGACCACCTTCTATGGATAATGTCCCAACCGAGGATTTTCAAACATTTTCTTCCACCCTTGGTGAAAAGACAAATGTGTGCCGAATCGGTAGGAAGTGGGTCCGGTTTGAACTACATGTACATGATCTGATGCTCATGATTTTTGCAAAAATCATTTCACAATATGATATTTCTTCAGAGATCCAACGCAAGTTTAGCGAGTCTCATCCTCTATCTTCATGTCCGTCGTTTTGACCATAGTTTAAAATAGGAAAATTTTAAAACGGGCATAAGAAATTCAAAAACCTTCCGAACAATGTAAATCCTTTGTGTGGTGTCATATTATGTGACATAGTTGCAAGGAAAAATAACAAACTTGGTTAACTGATTATATCTCGAAAAAACCTTCCCAGAAATGACCTATCATGAACGAAGTTTCATGGCTTCCAGGCCAAACGACCAATGTTATGGCCAGAATTGTGGCATAGTTTGTGGTAATGTGCCCATATTGTGCACGCATGTGCATCTTAGGATGACGAACAGTGTTATAGGAGGAAGTTTTCCTTTTCGTCGCACCAAAAAGCCATTTTCTATTTTTCAAGTGTCAAAATTGGGGCGTTTTGTGAAACAACACCAAATGTTCAATTCAAAAATGCTACCACCCTATTTTTCAAAAATACTAGACCACCTTATATGGACAATGCCCCAACCAAGGATTTTAAAACCTTTTCTTCCACCCCTGGTGAAAAAGACAAATGTGTGTCGAATCGGTAGGAAGTGGGTCCGGTTTGAACTACATGTACATGATCTGATGCTCATGATTTTTTGCAAAAATCATTTTTAGACTCACAATATGATATTTCTTCAGAGATCCAACGCAAGTTTAGCGACTCTCATCCTCTATCTTCTTGTTCGTCGTTTTGACCATATTTTAAAATAGGAAAATTTTAAAACGGGCATAAGAAATTCAAAAACCCTCTGAACAATGTAAATCCTTCGCATGGTGTCATATTATGTGACATAGTTGCAAGAAAAATAAAAAACTTGGTTAAATGATTATATCTCGAAAAAACCTTCCCAGAAATGACCTATCATGTACGAAGTTTCATGGCTTTCAGGCCAAACGACCAATATTATGGCCAGAATTGTGGCATAGTTTGTGGTAATATTCCCATATTGTGCACGCATGTGCATCTTGGGATGACGAACAATGTTGTAGGAAGATGTTTTCCTTTTCGTCGCACCAAAAAGCCATTTTCTATTTTTCCAGTGCCAAAATTGGGGCGTTTTGTGAACCAACACCAAATGTTCAATTCAAAAATGCTACCACCCTATCTTTCAAAAATACTAGACCACCTTATATGAACAATGTCCCAACCAAGGATTTTAAAACATTTTCTTATACCCCTGGTGAAAAAGACAAATGTGTGCCGAATCTGTAGGAAGTGGGTCCGGTTTGAACTACATGTACATGATCTGATGCCCATGATTTTTTGCAAAAATCATTTTTAGACTCACAATATGATATTTTTTCAGAGATCCAACGCAAGTTTAGCGAGTCTCATCCTCTATCTTCATGTCCGTCGTTTTGACCATAGTTTGAAATAGGAAAATTTCAAAACGGGCATAAGAAATTCAAAAACCTTCCGAATAATGTAAATCCTTCACATGGTGTCATATTATGTGACATAGTTGCAAGGAAAAATAACAAACTTGGTTAATTGATTATATCTCGAAAAAACCTTCCTAGAAATGACCTATCATGAACGAAGTTTCATGGCTTCTAGGCCAAACGACCAATGTTATGGTCAGAATTGTGGCATAGTTTGTGGTAATGTGCCCATATTGTGCACGCATGTGCATCTTGGGATGACGAACAGTGTTGTAGGAGGAAGTTTTCCTTTTCGTCGCACCAAAAAGCCATTTTCTATTTTTCAAGTGTCAAAATTGGGGCGTTTTGTGAAACAACACCAAATGTTCAATTCAAAAATGCTACCACCCTATTTTTCAAAAATACTAGACCACCTTATATGGACAATGCCCCAACCAAATATTTTAAAACCTTTTCTTCCACCCCTGGTGAAAAAGACAAATGTGTGCCGAATCGGTAGGAAGTGGGTCCAGTTTGAACTACATGTACATGATCTGATGCTCATGATTTTTTGTAAAAATAATTTTTAGACTCACAATATGATATTTCTTCAGAGATCCAACGCAAGTTTAGCGACTCTCATCCTTTATCTTCTTGTTCGTCGTTTTGACCATATTTTGAAATAGGAAAATTTTAAAACGGGCATAAGAAATTCAAAAACCCTCCAAACAATGTAAATCCTTCGCATGGTGTCATATTATGTGACATAGTTGCAAGGAAAAATAAAAAACTTGGTTAAATGATTATATCTCGAAAAAACCTTCCCAGAAATGACCTATCATGTACGAAGTTTCATGGCTTTCAGGCCAAACGACCAATATTATGGCCAGAATTGTGGCATAGTTTGTGGTAATGTGCCCATATTGTGCACGCATGTGCATCTTGGGATGACGAACAATGTTGTAGGAAGACGTTTTCCTTTTCGTCGCACCAAAAAGCCATTTTCTATTTTTCTAGTGTCAAAATTGGGGCGTTTTGTGAAGCAACACCAAATGTTCAATTCAAAAATGCTACCACCCTATCTTTCAAAAATACTAGACCACCTTATATGAACAATGTCCCAACCAAGGATTTTAAAACATTTTCTTATACCCCTGGTGAAAAAGACAAATGTGTGCCGAATCTGTAGGAAGTGGGTCCGGTTTGAACTACATGTACATGATCTGATGCTTATGATTTTTTAGAAAAATCATTTTTAGGCTCATAATATGCTATTTCATCAGAGATCTGTCGGTAGTTTTCGCAAGGTCCCACCCTTTCTACCAGTGGTCATGTCAGTCAATTTTGACCATATTTTGAAAATAGCAAAAGAAATAAAAAGTTAAAATGAGGATGAAAAATAAGAATTCACCAATACAAAAGTTTTGAATCTCATCGAGACGAACCAAATTTGTTTTTGGGCCTTCTCTATCTAAGATCATATGCAAAGTGTGCGACCAATTTACTAAAATACTCATTCTATTTATTTCATAAGTTTTTTCTTCAAATCCTCGTTGGGCTGAATTCTGGTAAATCTCTCCTTCTCTCACGTTAAAATGGCTGCACCTTCTCTTAAATATGCAACAACACAAGAACTCTAATATACTATAGGCCGAAACTTTATAAAATATAGAGATAAAAATCAATTATTTTGAACTTCTTAAGAAAATATACAAAGAATTAAAAAACAGAAAAAAAACATCAAGCCCGGACCTAATATGTCGTTCGGATATCAAGCCGGCCCATATAGACACCGCACCCCACTTCCCGCTGCTGGCCCATTCGGTGTAGGAATTTTCAGAGAAGAAAAGGGAAGAGAATAGTACGAAGGCCCAGGCCCAACATACTGTTCTAAAGTTAAAAAGGCTGTGCGCGGAAGTGTAACACAAAGTACTTTGTGGCCGTGTGGTTAGCATGTTTGATTGGTCTCTTGGTAGTTCGTGGTCGCGGGTTCACATAAGGCAGGGAGATGCAGCCTGTTAATGCGAGTGTCCTTCTGGTTAGTTGCTTCGGTCGTTCTGTACAGAGGTTGCAGTTGCTTCGGTCGTTCTGTATAGAGGTTGCAGGTTCGATTCCCACGCATGCTACATTTTTTGCCATTTAGTGTCAGTCCATTGTGTCAGGTTGGGAAAGAAATGAGACTCGTAGATCGCCAGTCCACTGTGTCAGGTTGGGAAAAAAGGAATGAGACTCATAGACATGACATGTAATCCCAACTGCTGATGTAGCCGCCAAGTCATATCAATTTGTTCTAATTTACACACTATGACGATTTAGATTGGTCATATTAGGCTAAAAATACGATCCTAAGTTGTATTATATAGACTATGACGATTTTGTCTCATAAAATTACAACGATTTTGCCACAAAACGTCGTAATTCTATAGGGTTTTGACCTCTCCAGACAGCCTATGACCATCTTATGCGAAATCGTCACAGATCTATGACGATTTCATTCCCGTCACTATAAGAAGGTCACAAGTTAACACATTTCTTGTAGTGGAGCACCGGGACCTGGCCCTGCCGCGGCCGCCAGGGCCCGAGCCACCCGCACCCGTCCCACATGGGCCTCTGCGCCACCACGCCACGCCTCTGCCGTGTCCGAAGCTGGCCACCGCCAAGACGCCGCATAGCGCGCCGCCGCGCTCCGCAAGAACATGTCGCCGCCGCTCGTCTCGTCCGACCCACGCCAGGAATTGAGAGATGGGGGAGAGGGAAGCCCCACCGCCACCGACACCGAGCGCCTTTGCCGACGGAGCTTCCCGGTGGACGCTGGGAGCCTCGGGTCGCTCACGGGAGTGGCGCGGGGGCAAGGTCTTTTTGTTTGCCTCTTATCCTAATTCGGTGGTACTTATGTACATGGTCCATATATCTGTAGAAACTCGTTATGTTTTGGGCTATAGAAAAAACAAAAAATTAACCATATAACAAAAAGATACATTTAAATTTAGACAAATCCAAGTACGGAATTTCTGGACGGAGGGAGTATTATTTTATCAGAAACTTGTCTTTTTATAGCCCAAAGTATAACGTATTTTAAAACTACATTTCTAGCTTACATTCTGGATGAATATATATCTGCCTATATATTTTTCGGCATATTTGAAGAGCTCGAAATTCACTAGTGCCCAGGCGCATCGATTAGTTTTCGAGAAAGGAAAAAAGAGAAATGCTAGAAAAGAAACGAAAAGAAAAGAGAAGAATTTGTTGGTGTTAGTCGGCGGAGTTGGGGTTGGCGCAGCTTTGTTGAATTCAGGTCGACGAGTGGAGTAGTGGTTCCACTCGCGCTGCCCGGCTTGACTTGTCGGCGAGTTCAACAAGTCAGTCGTCAACACGACATCCCACAGTGCGACTGTGCGAGGGCTGTATCTCCTACTCTTCCCTATCCATCCCTTTCATGCTTTCCCCCCTCCTCCAACCCTTGAAATCTACAAGTAACAAGCAAGCTGGAGTAGCAATCGAAGAGAGAGGAGGCCGCCGGACTTCGTCTTCCCCGGCGCCGCCGGTCTCCCTCCCCCCTTCTGCTGCTACCACCGGCCTGGCCCCAAGGTGTAATCAAGTAAGCACGCATGTCCTCCCTGCAGTTAATTAGTTGCTTGATTAATCTAGCTGCCGCTTACCTGCCAACTTCCATGCCGTGAATCCATGAATCCCAGCTGAGGTGAGGCATGGAGGGATGAATTAGTACTAGTGAACCTCCACTCAGCATCTGCATCTGCTCTGCTAAATAGGAAATCCCCTTCCACCACCTACTACGCTACAGTGCAGCCCAGCACAGTTTGACCAGACCGCTATTTGTACTTGGCATACCTTTGTTGCACCTGGTCCTTCCCTCATCCAGATTGCACAAGCTAACAAGTTGTTCCATTCACTACTACGCATTGATTCATACATTCATGCCTCATTTTGCTTGTGTTCATCAGTCATGTCCTGTGCCTCTACTGCTCTGCTCTGGCCTCCGGAGCCATAGCATGTTCGCTGGACTTCGAGGTCATAGACTTATACTGACTAGTACCTAATTTATCACTTCTCATACAAATTCAGTCTGCCGCCGCATTGGTATACACCAATTTACCTGATGCATGCTCACAATCTTGTCTTCAGAAACAATTATACCACAGTTTACTTGGGATCATGCTACCTGGTGCTGGTTTATCATTTTTTTTGGGTACGAATTCAGCATCAATGTCGCAAAGCTTTCTTGACCATCA
The DNA here is from genome assembly GCA_910589775.1 of Avena eriantha. Taxonomy (NCBI): domain Eukaryota; kingdom Viridiplantae; phylum Streptophyta; class Magnoliopsida; order Poales; family Poaceae; genus Avena; species Avena eriantha. The sequence goes on from OU342741.1 coordinate 84,685,386, forward strand.
TGCTGCCATTTTTTTTTTCTAGGTGTGGAAATCATGCTGCAGATTTCGGACACACTCAATATCCTTGTATATATATATGCTTACCCCATACTACTGATGCACGCTTGTTATTTTGTCCTAATTCAGCAGCCAAACCGAACTAGTGTTTCGTTGATCTCCACCAAAGTTTATGAAGATGCGATCGAGGATGCGGTCCCTGCTGACTTGCTTCCAAGGAGACGAGCCCACGGATGAAAATGACAAAGACCACACTGATCCCATCCCCACGTCCTCAGCCGCGTACTCGGCGCGCTCCGTGAGCACCGCGACATCGTCGACTGTCCCGTCTGGCTCGGACCTCACGAGTTCTGTCAACATCTCTGATATGAGCGCCGAGTCGATGCAGCGTTTGCAGCAGTACCCAAGCTTCTCCGACCGGCCCGCGGCCAACCTCAGGGTCTTCACCTACTCCGAGCTGAGGAGCGCCACCCGCAACCTGAACCGTTCACTCCTGGTCGGCGAGGGTGGCTTCGGGTGCGTGTACAGGGGCACCCTCAAGGTTGATGCCTCTCCTGAGGATGAAACCACCACCCTTGAGGTCGCCGTCAAGCACCTCAATCGGAATGGGCTTCAGGCAAGATTCTCCATATAAATTGCTTGCCTGCTAACTCTGCTAGGTTCATATATCTCTGTTTGGTCAATCTGTAAAGTCATGTTGATTCTGATCTTCAGGGGCACAAGGAGTGGTTGACAGAAGTGAATGTTCTCGGCATCGTGGACCATCCCAACCTGGTGAAGCTGATAGGCTATTGTGCCCAGGACGACGAGCGAGGTGCGCAGAGGCTTCTCGTGTACGAGTTCATGCCTAACCGGAGCGTTGACGACCACCTGTCCGGTAGAGCGATCGGAACAACCCTGTCGTGGCCTATGCGGCTCAGGGTGGCTCTCGACACTGCCAGGGGGCTCAAGTACCTGCATGAAGACATGGACTTCCAGGTATCAGTTCCCAAATATCTGACTGATGTGTTAAAAAGGTGAAACTGAAGCTCCATCTGCGGCATGTATGGAAGTAACTTTTTATCTTGCTCAGATAATTTTCCGCGACCTGAAGACATCGAACATTCTTCTGGATGAGAATTGGAATGCGAAACTGTCAGACTTTGGAATGGCCAGGCAAGGCCCAACAGAGGGCCTCACGCATGTCTCAACAGCGGTAAGATCAGATATCAATGTTTTCTAGGTGGATATTCAGATGCATGTTAGTTGGATGAAAGTATAAGAATGAAGCTTTTGCTTTCAGATATATATTTCCTGGATGACAAGGAACATTGTCCATTCAGATATAGGTTATGTTAGCAGTGTGAAATATGGACTGAATGTCATGCATTGGTAGGTGGTTGGCACCCTGGGGTACGCGGCACCGGAGTACCTCCACACGGGGCGTCTGAATGCCAAGAGCGACATCTGGAGCTACGGCGTGGTGCTGTACGAGCTCATCACAGGGCGCCGACCCATCGACGGCGACCGTCCGAGGGGTGAGCAGAAGCTCCTGGACTGGGTGAAGCCATACCTCTCTGATGCCAACAGGTTGAGGCTGATAGTGGACCCGAGGCTGGAGGGGCACTACAACATCAAGTCGGTCGCGAAGTTGGTCACCATCGCCAACCGCTGCCTCGCCAGGATGCCCAAGGCACGGCCCAGGATGGGCGAGGTGCTGGACATGGTGCAGAAGGCCATCGACGTCGATGGTGGTGGTGACGGTGCTCTGCCGTTGCACTGCTACGGCAGCAGCTGCAGGGAGGATGACGGGGGCATGAAGTTGAAGCAGGAGAGCAAGAAAAGGTTTCATGGTTACCGCTGGCAAGCTGGAAGAGCAAAAGGTCCCTGATGAGCTGGTTATGTTGCTAGTTTAATTTAAGGTGGTTAATTAGATTTTTTTCTTGTATCATAATGAATCCTAGTATCATAGCAGTATGTGTTGATAGTGATGTTGCTTTGAGTGATGATTCACTCCATCCAGAGCCCTAGTTGTGCAGTGTGCGAATAGATGATATTGCTACCCTGTGAACCAATCATTATTAAAAAACTCAACTTTATCCTCTGAACTGAGCACAGATTTCTTTGTTCCTTCCACCCCTTTCGCAGCATTGTCAACTTTCATGAGACTGGAATCCTTGCCTTTTTCCTTATTGACAAGGATGCAAGATCCTTAGTTGTTGGACTTGGTGGGAGAATAGATTCTTGCATGACCCAAATCTTGTAAATAACCTGATTTTCACTTCTCTTGCTTGGTACCCCCCCCCCCCCCCTCACCCAACACCCCAACCCCAAAGGAAAATTTTGATTGGAAAACCGGCTTACTGGTGTAGGCCGTTATTTTTTTGTACTGGTATGCGTATCTAAGATGTTACGTATGTCGTGGGTAGTGACAAAAGATTTGCCGCTCCCACGTGCGGTTCTGAAGCAAATGTCGTTCCACATTCCATCTCGTTTGTCGTTGATACCACCTGCGTCGTGCACCTCCGATCTTGATCGAACCGCATCTCCTAGACAAACCCTAAGACGCAGATGGAAGGAGAACAAGAGGTGGCCTCCGCTCGTGTAGCCGCAGTAGATCGGAGAAGATTTGGGCGAGAAAGAGGATGTGGACGGAGGCGACAGGGCCGACGGTTCCTTCATGTGGACCGATCGTTCGGTCTCCGTATTTTACCCAGCAAAGTACGCATATGGGGTCACGCATACGGATTAAAACAAACTGATCGGATCCGCCTCCAGCGAACCTGCGATCACCGTCTCTAACTGAATGCTCAACTGAGGTCGTGTACAACAACCTTAACCGTACAAGCCTGGGCTGGGCCTACCCCCATCCCTAGAGGAGCCGTATGAGGCGGAAGCTCCACGTACGGTTTTGAAGCCGAGCCGGAACAAGCACGTAACCACCGAAAAACCGGTTATTCCCTGAATGATTCCCTATAGTACTGGGTGGAGGGGGGGGGGTACCGAAGCAAGAATGATCTTATTAATGGAATCGGCGGAGTGACAACCGTTCTCCTAAAAAAAGACTTTGCTACTCCAAAAAATTCAACGCATCTGCATCCAATATTTCAAAGTTGTATGTGTGGAATGACTAAATTCTTCAGAAGCAATTTCGTGAAGAGCTTCGGTGTGCCCCACTAAAACTTAAGTTTGAATAGGCCAGTTTTATTTTGACCGGTCGAAAGCTATATTCAGACCATGCACCTCCGTATAGGTGTACTCGGTCAAGAATCGAGATAGGTATACTCCACGTTCTTACCGGATGATACCAACTTCCGTTATCACGATCTACGTCTTTTCATGCCATGTATTAAAATGTTGTTGTTGCTGCTATATACCTCCCGATTTCCTTCTCTCGCAGGGACGTGAGTATATGTGTACGGTGAGTATGCATCTAAGAGGACCATACAGGCTTCCGGTGGTTCATACGGTCATCGAAACGAATCAGTATAGAGTTTTTGTTGTCCAAGTTTAAAAAGTAGGAAGACACCGAAGTGTTTCGTGAAACTATTGCAAGTTAGTATACTAGTTGAATGCCCATGCGCCGCCACGGATCACTTAATAAATTAATATAAAGTGGATTAAAATTCACATATATATAGAAAATACATCCACGGAATATTTCAAAACCAGCAAGTTATTTTTCTTAAACTACAATTAGAAAAAAAATACATGGTTTGACGTGTTGATCGCTCATGTCGTGTAATCGCCCGCTCTACCTTGACCAATTGAACGACCGACTCATGTGATGGTCTCCTCACTTGTTTGGTCACGTCTCCTACAAACTTAAGTAGAAAGATGTATCAGAAGGTCATTTAATTTTAACAACCCAAAAATTGCGGTGTTTGCAATTATTATAATCAAATTTAGCAACTCTTCCGATGGTACTGTTTATTATTATGGAACAAAATAATAGTTACATTGAGCACCCCTATGACTTCTCTTTCCTCCCCTCATACGACCTCTAGAGACATCTTTTGTTTCCGCTCCTGATGGGACGCTTTCTTTCCCACTTCCAGCTCGCAAGGAGAACAATATGTTTCCTTCTCCTTTCTACTAATACTATGAAATGCCTTGATAATGATGCATGAATCCTAAAAAAACTCTAACTTTCACAATAGTTGTAGAGAAATTGGAACTGAAATATGGCTCATGGATGTTAAATATGGGGCAGGTTATAGATGCTAAGATGAAATGGAGTAATAGGCAACATAAATCCTTTTCATTAGTTTTTCCAAAAGCTAGTTTCCTATTTCATGGAATGAATAGGAAGAGAGTGAAAACTTATATACCGTGAAAATGATCTCTACCAAGTGTAATATTTAGCATATCAATGACTGGTCTCTTAGCCAGATTTCTAACCAGACCAAACTCTCTTGTACAGTAATTGACCATGACTTGTAATGCTTCATAAAAGCATGTAAATGATCTCAAAATTAAAATAACCGAGTTGGGAAGAAAACGATGTCTTTCACTACTCAAGGCTGAATATCTTCGACAAGCATTTCAAGTCATATTCACATAGAGCAGATATTCAGTATAGGTTTCCAAACATTACAAGAGAAAAACAAGATACTCCCTCCGATCCATATTACTTGTCATGGAAATGGATGTACCTAGACATGTTTTAGTGCTAGATACATCCAATCCAGTAACAATTAATATGGATCAGAGGGTGCAAGTCACCAGGAGCAGCAGCGGACACTAATACACACTTATTCAAACAACAAAGCATCCAAAAATAACGCACGTGAAAATGTCCTCTAACCACCCAATTTAAGAACACAATCAAACTTCAATATTTTACCACAGAACTTTCATATGTTGTATACATCATACAATTTTGAGTAACAAATAGCACTCAACTTGCATCCTCTTGCTACATCACAAATCATGGTTCTGAATCTATCTTTTTTTCTGACTTAACTACTAATAACAGATATGATATATTCACCCTTGGACTAAGCATCATTTTCTCTGCTATCCAAAGTAGGCATCAAATGAATCCAAAGCTCATAAAAAATATATACATAGCTATTCAAACTGCGGAAACATTCAGATATGCAATTAGTCTAGCTCTGCATACCACCTTCACCATCTCTCAACTTCCCCAGAGTCCAGTCAACCCTCGCCACCAGAAGCCTAGATTTGCTGATGGCGTCCTCACCGTTCTTCCTGCTGGCCAGGAGCTTTCCTCTCCACCTCTCCCCACCGACCTGCTCACTTTCATAGTGCTTTGCTCAATTGATACATAGGCCATTGGACGAATCAATAATATAAATTTATTCCAACCCCAAATCAAACATTGCTTCCAGAAACGTATTAACCCACATATATGTCTATGAAATAACCAACTACAACTCTCCCAAGTTTCAGAAGGCTCAAACAAACAAACCATTATTGCAGTCGGTTTCTGTTAATATCAGAGATATTGTTGTTTTGCTCAAGCAAACTATGAAACTAATGAAAGAATAAATTCAAAACTGTAATTATCTAACATCATCATGGACCTATCTGATGGAGTGCTTCAACTAAAACGTGAGGCGTGGCGTATGTGTCCTTTGACTGGGTCATGTACCACGCGGACATGCGCAGTGGCGGCCTCCCGGTGGCGATCTGAGCAAAAATGTTGTAACATACTATCCTAAGATATTATCAGGGTAAATGTTGAGTTAGACCATTTGATTCAATGAAACCAACAGAAGTAACCTACAAGTATGTACATAGATGACAGACATGATTTTTCTTAAATATTTGGCTCCAAAGCAACCATAATAACACAATGGGCTGGCAAGACAACCATATAATTATGTAGCAGCTAAACTTCCTTGGTCTTGAGTGAGGTTGCCAAGAAGAATATAGCTGATGCAAGTGTACGCTCAAAAAATTAATAAACCTACAAATATGTGCAGGTACAAGGCTCAGGTCTATCTCTGCTTTATCAGTCATGAATTCTCAGAAGTTGAACCTGCATGTAAGATGAAGGTTTGAATCATCAATCCAATGAAAACATTTGTCCGTGAAAAGGTAGATAGTTGAGATGTTCATGCACCACTCAATCACAAGATGTTAATGAACAAGAAACAATGCAACATCTGGATTATAACATGACAATAGACAGTTGGTCATTATGACCATTCACTGCGACAGGCAAATGCTAATTGATCAACATGATGGTGTCGTTGGTTTGTTGCGGTGAAATGCTAGAAGAGTGCAACAGAGAAGATTTGGGCAGGAAGGTCATGTACCAGGTTGATGGTCATTGTCCATAGACGTTTGCAGGGTGAGGCATTCGGCCCACATCAGTCGTATCCATTGTGTCACCTGCCGAAGAATTCATCACTGATGACTTAGATCTCACCAACGAGTGGGCCTATGGCACTGTGGCCGAAGCTCGTGGTGGAGGAGGTTGGATCCAGCAATGACGTATGACGCTCGGGCAATCATATACAATAGAAGGGGTATATGCTGCATCAAAGAGGTAAAGTTTATTTTCCTGAAATGCTGAAAATACAAACTTCTATAGCTCAGACTTAAGAAGACATTTTGTGATGCAACTCTATTATTTTTCCTGTACCAAATTCTTTACACGCTATCTAGTTTCATGCCAAGAGCAATATTGATCACAAAATATAATAAATTTGCTAGACAAACCAAAGACAAAACTCGCCCTCTCAAACATATTTCCTACGTAAAGGCAACATGATGTGATAGATGTATCTTTTCAACCATTGTAACAAAATTTTAGGGCTTCCTAAGTTACTCTTGATATATACAAAAATAAGGCAACCAGTCGCTTGATCAGCATATAATGATGGCACTAAGAGGATTTGTTTACCAAGCAAACTAAAAGTAGACCACAATATAGCGTGCACTGTAATAAGAAAGTAAGAATGGCCAAGAAATAGCTCAGTTTAAGCCAGTTACTACTAAATTCAGTGAAATGAGTTCGCGTGGACATCACATGTAATCATCTATCTGGGAAGTATGGAGAGGTAATGATCTTACTACATCAGAAATGGGAAAGTGAATTGGATAGTGTACACAAGAGGATCTAATGTAGACAAGAGGATTTGTCTGTCCGTGCAAATTGTAATTTTCTTACACAATGAGATTATTTTTAGATGTATTTGTGTTGTCCCAGTCTGTACATTTACTTCTATTTGGAAACATCAAACGTTGACAAGCTTGGATGGCAGTAGCAGCATTAGTTAATTATAATCTATAAAGGCCCGATTTGATTTCATTCTGTAGGGTGTCATAAACATACTATTGTGTACCGTTGGAGGTGGTGTGAGAAAAGAAATGGGAAGACACTTGCTAACAATTCTGAAAGCAACCACCAGTCTGGTGAGATGAAGGTCGATCGGCCATCACCAGCTTGGCTGGTAGAAATCTGTGTAATAGCTAGAGTGTATAAGCTTCCTGAATAATTTTGCTAGGAAAAAACCCATGAGTAGTTTGGCTAAATGGTTTGAATCCTGAGCTCAGTCTTGTATTCCTGATGGTGCAATAATTCAGGGTCGCGTGCATCATTGATGCAAAGAATGTGAGCAATAAAAAACAACAGTGTAACAAAAATGGGAAGGAGTTAGGTAATGTCCAATAAGCAAGATGAGATGTGCTGCATCTCATGGACATTAGCAGACTTCAAAAAAATTATGTGTTCAGGTAATAGACTAATATCTAAAATGCCATTTCAATTATGAGACAGACAAATAAGTTCTACAGTTCTTTATTGTTATGAATACTCGAAGGATAAATCAGAAATTTAACAGATACTCCAACATTATACTGAAGATAGGTTCGCAAATATCTGAATAGGCATTTTGACACACTCAATAATATTGTGAAGACGTCCAACTTTCAAGTCAATAGCTTGCTGCCACTTATTCTTTCAGCGCTCAATTTTTGACTCATTGGTGAAAAAAAGTGCACAGATAGACGAGAAAACTACAGTCATGAGAACAAAACAAGAACACAACTAACCAACTTCTAACCATTGTACAGGCTTTGCAGCCTGTGAGGAATTAATTTATGATGTAGAGACCACTTGTCTGCACCAATGTTGCATTTGCAGTAGTTCCAAAGTTATCTACTGTCTTCGAAGTATAGCAACAACACAAAGAAGAAAAGCATTCAGATCAGAAGCCCCATTTGTAAAACCTAATCTCAAGAGATTGCTTTCCTCTTATTCTTTCATAGATTCAGAACAAGAAAGCCAATAAACAATTGCCAACCAGCTCCTAAGTGGAGGCTTAACCGCAAAACATGGAAGAAAATACAAATCGGGTGGTCTTCTAGCTGCACATCGGGTGGTCTTCTAGCTGGCGCTCTTCTACATGTCGCTCTAACTATGTTCCCTCCTATCTGCTGCGCTCGGCCTCACCTCCTACATGCCCCAATACTGCATCCTCCTCCATTCCTTCATGTTCACCGCTGGCAGCCCATATACCACCTATCATACCCATCTTTTCCATTAATTAACTCTTCATCATCTCACTTAATAATTCTGAAATGTATAAACTCACAAGCTATACAATCTCTATTATTAATTCCAAATATTACACTTCCTCGGGGAATTACCAAGTATCTAGCGCAAGAAAATAATGAGCAAAGTATTCAAAACTGAAACAATTTCTAGGACTTGAGATAAAATTTAATGCCCAGGAGAAATTTGTGTTAAGCACTATGTATGCATCATCCATGGATGCTTGATAACAAGGGCTTGTAGCAACACAAGTGAAGGTGGACAGTGAACTGCTGAAGATAACTGGCTAGAATACAATCTGACATAGTACTATTTTTTCTATGTATGTGCATAAGCCTCCTCCAATTGCCATGTACCTAACTCGACATTATCAGATTACTAATAGTGGCACAATGACTGTGTGTTTATGCCAGCACATGCATGATTCTGATCAAATAACTTGCTATATTGACTATTGCTTAATGAAGGCTCTCCATGGCTGAAGTTAAGTTCAAATAAATCGTTGTTGCTTTACTCAAAACTCATCAGGTGGGACATATACAGAAACACTTGAACCTTGAACGTGAAGGCACTCATCGATCTACTATTTTCTTTACTTAGCATACTATTCTCACAAACAGCAATGGACTGAGGCAACACAAAAAAAGAAATGGTCTAAAGTGCAAACAATTAACACTGCATGACCTACTGAATTCGTATATGCATCACGCTCCATTGGTAGGCACCTGACTTTCATCCATATATAGCTCTGAGCATCTAATCAAACTCAATCTTCCTATCCAGTTAGAGCAAGATCAAACGAGCAACATAGTTGAATGATCAGATGTCTCACCGTATAGAATTGGTTCAGCTAAGCCCCAAATATCGTTTGCACACCTGAACTCATTCCATGATTTCATCACAACAATACCCATGAAGGGATCCGAATGGAACTGTTCGGTCAGAAAGCTCGGCGGTAGACAGTCTCGTCCCGCTGGACGGTGTATTTTGACTCCATCCATCTCAGCATGGAATCACTCAACCTATTGATACTTAGCAAATAGTTGCAAGTCAGAGCATTGAGGGATTCAGTTCAGATAGCTAGACAAACACCAAAGAAGGTACATTCAGTAATGGATGAAGATGTGAAATCAGACAAAACAAGAACAAGAAATTGAAGGAAAGGAATCCTTATGTCTCACACAAGCCTTGAGCCAAAACACCATTGTCAATTGCAAGGCTACAATCCCAGTCCTCGTATATCTAAACTCCAAGACTGATACGTAAACTCAAACCATGACCATGCCTAGCATGTGGGCAGAACAAGGAGCAATTGCCCGATCGCTGACGTACCACCGCCACCACCAGGGCACCGGCTACTGCCCACGTGATGTCAACTGCAGCTTGCCGCTTTCAGATGGATCTAGATAATTTTTTGAAAGGCCACACAAATGTTTTCGAGCTTTTCTTATTGAGCGTATGAGAGGCACTCACATGTCGTCTTTTACCGATCAAAAGACAATATCAACCATTTGAAACAAAAATTTCTGAACAAGTGCATGCATGTGTAAGAATCTCAGAGGAACAAGATGTAATATACGACCACTCGGAAAAAGAAGATCAAATAAGCAATAGTATAGCAGAAGTAGATCACATATCTAACTTACATCTAGGACGGAAAGGAGCCTCACGCCGGTCCTTTGGACACCTTGTCGACCTGCACAAATCACTCCAGCACCGCCACACCTACACGTCGTCGTCCTTGTAGTCGTCGCCATCCTCGCTGAAGCCTAACTCGCTGGGAAAACCAGGAATTCCAGCAGTCTCTTCCGGTCATCGAAGGTGTCCACGAACCCCTCGTCGGTGGCCACCCGCCCCCTGCGCAACCTCGAAGTGGTTCTTGACACGACGAGGAAGGCCATCAACCTAACCCACACCGGCCCGTCGCCAATCTCGCTGATTCAGCGAGGACGCGACCAGTCCGCCGTGCCGGCGAACGACGCCGTCTGCTTCTATGGCTACGTATGAGCGTGGACTGGACTTACGTGGTCTGCTGCTTGTGGTGGCGGTAGAGACAGCTTGGACGGCGATGAGATTGGGCGGAAGGATCTTGGCGGCGGGGGATTTTGGGTAGTGAGGAACCGTAGCGGAGCGAGAGGAATTTTTTTCAGGAGTGAGGGAATCTCGTGGAAGTGTGGGCAAGACGACCAGGCATCTCTGCGGTGGCATTGCCCAGTAATTTGTGTCAAACTTGAGGGGCATCTTTAGAGCGACGTACCACCATCATGTCGTCGTCCCCTTTAAGAAGTAGTAGAGCCTAGAACCGGTTAGCAAACGATCTCAAAAAAAAAAAAAACCGGTTGGCAAACTACTAAAACCTAACCAGAAACCATTCTAAACTGCAGTAAAATGGCACCTTGGGTTCCTTCTTGATGATGATATCTTGGACCTGCTATTGCCAGTCCAACGATGGGGTCTTCTACATCACGACGCCAGCGTGCAGCATTCGTTGACTCTCCCACCTTCTTACCCTCCATTCTCCACCAGCGCAGTAACCCATAGCCCCAATTACTACCGTCTCGTTTACGGTCCTAGGCCTTTCACAATGGATGTTTCTTAGCGCAGTATCCTAGGTGATTTGTCTATATGGCACCATTTAATGAAGAAAAAGGTGTTAGGTCTTTGACGGGTGGTTCTTAGCGGTGTATCCTAGGCACTTTGCCTATGTGGCACTATAGTTAATGAGGAAAGGGATTGGGGTTGTATCTTAGCTAAGATACACCTCTTGCACGTAGCCATAGGCAAAAATAAGTAGTAGACCAATCACATGAATGCATGAGGCTAAAATCATTAAATTAAGATACAACCTTAAGAAACAATGCATTGTAGAGGGTGTTTCTTAGCCATTTATTTTTCCTATACTAACGTGCTAAGAAACACTGCATTGTGAAAGGCCTTATTGTATCTTAGACTAGCCCCAAATTCTGACGTGACATGTTAATTAATGATAAAAGAGGTTGTGTTGATATCGTAGGTAGATACTGTATCATAGCACGTAGAACTAGAAAAAACTAATCCCAAATGAATCTTGTACACAATTTTGCATTGAGATTCTACAAAACAATAAATATACTAAGACTATGATACTACTACATGATACTATTCATTGTGGAGATGGTATCATATACTAGTATCATATATATGATACTCCCCATTGTGACTAGTCTTAGCTAAGCTACACCCCTTGCACGGTATCATACGCGAAAAAACTTGACTAGACCAATCACACACATGCATGAGATTAAAGTCATTAAATACAACACACTAAGAAACACCATCCATCGTCATTGTTGTTTCTTAAATTTTTATTACTTCTATGAAGTGGTGCTAAGAAACACCCAATTTTAAAAGGCCTTATTGATTGTACCCTTGTTCTTAGCGGATATTTCTAGGATAGAAAGGGGATTGCCTCATCTCAGAAATTTCTGATCAATGAGTGACCAGTGTAAGCTGAAGATGGGTTTCGCTAACACGGCTAACTGCAGCTGAGGAAGAACAGAATGATGAACGAGTCATTGGGGATGTCAAAGGGTCAGGAAATTCAGATAGAAATTACGACCCAAGTATACTCACGAGCATGCACCATGCAGCCCAAGAACTTCTTTTGGCATCGGTATGGTAGAACTTGAAACTGCATGCACCAGGTAGAACCGTTTTTATGTGCCGAAGAATCTTAACTGAATCTGAAACTTTGGAACCGTGAGATGATTCGATTCATATATTTTTTCTAAACTTCCTATACAATACTAAGTTTCATTAAAGAACAACAGTTATGACGAATGCAAGAACACCTTCTATTGGTACCAATTTAGTATTTGAAAAACTGCAAACCTTATTATGAGTACATAGCAAAACACTAGGAAGTCATTTTTTTTTCATATTTATCAGTGATGATATTTGATCCTGAAACCTGAACTTTTCATGTATAATGTTGAAAATATAAGCAATAATCCATATGATTTAACCTAAATAATAAACTAAGAAAGCATGATCATATAAACAATGCTAAAACTAATCGTGCAGGTTAACAGAGTAGATAAACAGATTGCATCTAAATAAGATAAACCTATTACATCTACTCCCTCCGACCCATATTAGTTGACTCGAATTTGTCTAGATTCAAATGTATCTAGACATGTTTTAGTATTAGATATATCCGAATCTAGATAAATTTAAGGCAACTAATATGGGTCGGAGGGAGTACGTTAAACGCTAGAATAAAAAACTGTAGCAGAATCCGAAAGAGAAAGTTCAGAGTTGGGGAATCTCCACCGGCCCGACCCAACGCGCCCGGGCGCGTCCGAACGCGTCCGCGCGGACGTGCGGGGCGTGCGCGGTCTCTCAGGGGCACGGCCAATCTGGCTCGACGTATCCGGCTCGACCCATCGGCGCACCTAATTTGCGTGACCGTTGCGTCAGCCCCGACACGGGCGGGGCGCGGGCGTGTCCCCCATGCGCGCTACTGGCCCACTCGACAGCGTATGTAGTGAGTCAGAGGCAACCGCGACACCAATTCAGACACAACCGCGACAGCGATTCAGAGGCGTGGGCGACAGACTGAATGGCGGCACCGAGTCAGACGCAACCGCGGCAACCTTTGCCATCAATGACGATGGGACGGGGCGTCGCATGAGTTCCCGCGCCGGTATTGATGGCGAAGGCGCGAGAACCTGCACGCGCTCCCACGGGCCGGGGCTACTTAAGCTTCCCCCTGCGGCCGTCAGTGCCACACACCTCCCCTCCTCTCGCCATCGCCATCGCCATCGCCATCTCCATCCCCGTAGCCACTGAGCAACTAGCCGCCGCAGCCACCGCCACCACCACCACCGTCGCGATGAAGAAGTCGGGGTGTGATGACCCACAAGTATAGGGGGTGTATCATAGTATTTTCGATAAATAAGAGTGTCGAACCCAACGAGGAGCAGAAGGTGTTGACAAGTGGTTTGGATAAGGAATTCTCTACAAATACTTAGCAAACAGATTTTTAGGGTTTTTTGATAATGTAGATAAATAAAGTGCGAGTAAATAAAAGACAATAATAATAATTGCAGCAAGTGGCCCAATCCTTTCTTTAGCAAAGGACAAGCCGGTTGTATTACTTAAGATGACCAAACATTCTCAAGGACACATGGGAATATTGTCAAGTGCTTTCGCTTCATATAGTTGATTAATCTTCTCTAGTTGGATAAGTGTTGTGTGGGTGAACCTATGCTAATGTACTGACCTTCCTAGGACTAATATATACTTGTGATTATAGCCCTTGCAAGCATCCGAAACTACAAGAAAGTAATTAAGATAAAAACCTAACCAGAGTCTTAAACTTTGAGATCCTACACTCCCTTATGCAAATGTTTCCTAACGGGGGTTCAGGTTTCTGTCACTCTGACAACCCCCCTATTAGTAGCCAAATACACAATGCATTCCCCTAGGCCCAAAAAGGTGAAGTATCATGTAGTCGACATTCACATGACACCACTAGAAGAATAACACAACAACTTAAATATCAAACCATTAAATCTTTCTCAACACAATTCCACTACTAACAACATGACTTCTCCCATGTCCTCAAGAACTAAACGAACTACTCACGAGACATCATATGAATCAAGATCAGAGATGAAATAGTGATAAGTAACAATCTGAACATGAACAATAATTCAATGGTTTCACTCAATAGCATCAACTACAAAAAGTAATCAACAACATGAAAGTTTCCCCTAAGAACTATTGAAGATTCAACCCAATTGTTACAGCGATACGGAGTGGTGGTAATGGTGATGGTGATGATGATGGTGGAGATGATGATGATCCCGATGAAGTCTAGCTTGATGACGGTGTTGATGGAGATGATCTCCCCTCTCCAGGAAGGAATTTCCCTGGCAGATTTTTGCCTGCCGGAGAGCTCTTTCTCTCTCTCTATAGTTTCTGCCCCGCAGCGGCGACGGAACCTTTCTGTGGTCGGCCCCTAGTCTTAGTGTTTCGAGGGGATTATATACGCCAAAGGGGGATGCCAGAGGTGGGCTAGGGTGGCCACACCACCTGGTGGCATGGCCAGGGGTGGCCCGCGCTAGGGGTGGTGTGGGCCCCCTGTGGCCCATCTCCACTCCTCCTTCTGGCCTCCTTCGTCTTTTGGAAAAATAGGAATTTCCGTATATTTTTTGGGATTTTCTGATCTTCGCCAATATTGCATCTAGACAGTGCTTTTTCCATTAGAATCCTGACTCCGGTGGTTCATCCCCCAAAAGTCATCAATCATGCAAAAATAGGTAAAATAACATAAGTATCATCTCTTAATATGAAATATACCAATGAATAACAGTAAATTATGATATAAAATAGTGATGAAAAATGGACGTATCAGGGTGGTTCAAGAAGTGGAAGAACAACCACGACGCTGGCGGATCCGGCTCAAGCAGCCGGTGCCGTTAGGGGAGCGGCATTCCAGCCTTCCGCCGGGGGGGTCCTGCCACCGTCGCCTCCGGCGCAGGACTTCTTCGGCGTCCGAGTCGCGCGCCGGGAGGATGCGGAGCCAGCTCATGATTGCCGCTACTTCCACGTGGCGGAGTGCGAGCGGTGGTGGAAGGAGGGGAGAGGCATCGCCCACCACGATGTCTCCCTCCCCACGGGCTGGCACCTAAACCAAGAGAGGGTGCTGGTGCCACCTGCCCCGAAGGATGACAAGGTGCTAGAGGCGGAGATGGCTTGCCGCATCAACAAGCTCCTACAGGCCTTCCGGTACGACCGCGCGTACCACAACCTGGTGTTCTAGAAGGAGTTCCTCGACTGGGAGCACACGGCGTGCCCTCAGCGCCTACCGCGGCGAGTTCGACCTGTGGGGCCCCCGCGACCTTCCCGCCATCGAGGCCGACCGTGGAGGCGGCGACGTCAAGGAGGACGAGGAGGAGGCGGAGGGGTCGTCCTCCGCATCTGCTGCCACGCACCTACCCCCGGAGTACCAGGAGGTCCTGGCGCGGGGCTACGATGAGGACGCCTTCCTCGAGAAGGCCATCGCGGCCAGCGCGAGGGAGGAAGACCGGATGTGGGACAGATACCAGGAGGCCGTCCAGCTCACCGTCTTGGTGGCGCAGGTCAACATCGGGCAGCCGCTGCCACGGCCACCGCCCCTACCGCAGCAGCTGCAGGGGTGGGCTGCTCCGCCCGCGTCGGAGTGGTCTGCCCCACCCGCACCGGGGTGGTACACTCCTCCCGTGCTGGTGTAAATGGATGCGTGGCCGGCATGGCCAGGCCAGGTCATCGACCACCCGACACCTCCCTCACCCGCACCTACGCCAGCTCCGGGTCTGCCGCTGCCACACCTATGGACGCCGCCGGAGTACATCGACCTCAATCCATAGATGATGGGGAGGCGACGGTGGGGTAGATCGTTAGTAGCTAGGTCCAGGGCTAGTTTTTTTCCCTTTTTATGATTTGAATGTAGTATATTTTGTATGAACTTTTTTAGTTTATTTTATGCGCGAATCGTGTCGGTTTGACCCCAAAGTGACTCCAAGCTGACCCAAACGGATCGCGACCCCAAAGTGACTTCGTGCCGACCCAAACGGATAGAAACCAACCATTTTGGTTACGCATTTGGGTCGGCCTGGTGGATATGCCCTTATGTACAGTGCTGTAGGAGGATTCACGTTCAGGTTGGCATTGACACTAGCATCATCAGCCATGTCGTCGATGTAGAGGTTGCTGATGTCCGAGAAGATGTCCTCATCGGGAAAGGAGTTGTCAGTGATGGCATGAGTACTCGTGCAAAAGTGCTCCCTGAAAACCTGATCGCCGCTCACCCGTACAGGTTCACAAGAGGCGGGGTTCCGGATGCCTACTATCCTGATGTGCGTGCACGCTACAAGACGAAATGAGGAAGACGAAGGCGGCAACGCAATAGACTGGAAGGAGACGCGTGTGATAGGCAGTGCCGATTAGGTTTAGTGTTGACGCTTATATAGTACAGGTCAGGGGAGATCGTGGGGCTCAGCCCACGTCTGAGTCGGTAACATCCCACGTTCCAGAAAGTCTGTAAACGGTTGACTAATTAACGCATCCGTAAATGACTCGTAATTAATTCATAATTAATTTTTCCTGAACAACAAAAATAAAGCTTTTCTCGTCGAAATTCCCGCAACCCGTGACGCGCGCGCGCGTCGGGACGAAGCGAGGCATGGCGAGGCGGGCGGCATCGGAGGAGGAGTGCACGATAACTTCTCTTCTTCTCACACCTTAGTGAGTGGTAGAACATCCTAATATATAAGGAGGTGTAACTCTCACTCAACTAGCAATGTGGGACTAAACTTTAGCACCACTAGAACACACATGAGCTGCCACAAATAATGGGCCAAACATAATTTCAGAATTTGTATTTGTTATGGGACAAAAGCCCACATGGAAACATCTCATATTCCAATAATCCCCCACAAAATCTCATTGGCACATCACATCACTTTCATTATAGAATATTGTTTTATATATCGGTGTGTAATGGAGACTGTTAAGTTGAACTTCCATGTTAAACTTCATGCTATACTAGCTAGCAACTTGAATAGTGGACTATGCCTTAAACTACAAGTTTTCTGCATACTAGTTTCACACAAAATCTAGACCGGTATAGGGCTGCCGCAGGGCTTCCCAATGGTTTGGAGCCTATGCGTCATACACTAGGGCTTTCATGAGTTTATTAGAGGGCACCCAACTCTCATAGACTGCGACGTTTGATAGTCAGACTCATATAGGTGTGTTCCTCAATAGATGTTCTGCAGGACAACATCTCTGCTTAGAAAAGCCACTTAGAACACATTAAGATAAATATCAACCTGTCATGCAGAATAAGAGAGTATTGCATCTTTATGGAGATGTAAATATAATATGGGCATACTCTCCTCTCAGCTGATCAATAGCTTGTCTCCTAGCTCCAATTCACGGGATCTTTGATCACATAGAGTGGGTTACCACTGTGAACAACTCCTTGTGTGGGTCTCAAACCCATCTCCCTTGGTGCATTATCTACCACATTACGTGATAAACCCTTTGTGAAAGGATCTGCCAAGTTCTTAGATGTTTGGATATAATCCAACACAATAACTTCGGAATTTCTTAGTTTCCTGACATATTTCAATCTCCTCTTCACATGCCTTGATGACTTCATATTATCCTTAGAACTGTTTACTTTGATGATCATAGTTTGATTATCACAGTTCATCGGGATGGCGAGTATTGGTTTTTCAACCACAGGTAAGTCCATCAAGAGCTCACGAAGCCACTCTGCTTCAACACTGGTTGTGTCTAATGTTGTGAGTTCTGCTTCCATAGTTGACCTTGTTAAGATGGTATTCTTGCAACACTTTCAAGAAACAACACCACCACCAAGTGTAAACAAATAACCACTTGTGGTTTTAATCTCATCAGCATTAGATATCCAGTTTGAATCATTATAGCCCTCAAGTACTCGTGGATACCCAGTATATTGAATACCATAACTCGTAGTGCCTTTCAAGTAGCACGAGACTCTCTCAAGAGCATGCCAATGATCATCTCCAGGATTAGACACAAATCGACTCAGTTTTCTTACAACAAAGGAGATGTCAGGCCTCATAGCGCTGGCTAAGTACATGAGAGTGCCAATAATTTGAGAGTATCCCAATTGATCATTAGCATTCCTTCGACTCTTTTGAAGTAGCACACTCGGATCATAAGGTGTTGGAGAAGACTTGCAGTCGCTATACCCAAAGCGACTCAATATCTTTTCCACATAGTGGGAATGAATCAGTGTAATCCCACCATTGTCATCCTTTAGTAGCTTGATGTTTAAGATTACATCATCCACTCCCAAGTCCTTCACCTCAAAGAAGCGAGATAGGAACTCTTTGACCTCCTCAATAATAGTGAGGTTGGTCCCGAATATCAATATGTCATCGACATAGAGACACATAATAAATCC
This sequence comes from Avena eriantha, assembly GCA_910589775.1. Taxonomy (NCBI): domain Eukaryota; kingdom Viridiplantae; phylum Streptophyta; class Magnoliopsida; order Poales; family Poaceae; genus Avena; species Avena eriantha. Next base: position 84,703,874 of record OU342741.1, read on the forward strand.
CTCGCCCCCACCATGGTGATAGTACACAAAGTTATGAGCTTCATTTACAACAAAACCTTTAGTGGTTAAAGTTCTGTCAAACTTCTCATGCCACTGCTTAGGAGATTGCTTAAGACCATATAAAGACTTGACTAACTTACACACCTTTCCTTCTTGACCATCTACTACAAATCCACCAGGACGGTCCATATAAATTTCCTCATCTAGCTCTCCATTTAGAAAAGCTGTCTTAACATCCATTTGATGAACAAGAAGACCATGTGAGGCAGCCAAGGATATTAGTACTCGAATAGTGGTCAATCTAGCTACAAGTTAGTAGGTATCGAAGAAGTCTTCACCTTCTTTCTAGGTATAACCCTTGGCCACAAGACGTTCCTTGTACTTTTCAATAGTACCATCAGGTCTAAGATTTTTCTTGAACACCCACTTATATCCTACAGGTTTGCACCCATAAGGACGATCAGTGACCTCCCAAGTTCCATTAGCTAAGATGGAATCCATCTCGCTACGTGCAACTTCTTTCCAGTAGTCAGCATCTTGAGATGCATAGTGACATAGGTATGACTATTTGGGTTCTTATGATTAGTTACCCTAGCTGCATAAAGGATCACAAGCTCATGAAGCCCACAAAGAATGCCCAAGAAGCATCTGACGGAAGATATAGTTTGGAAATAGAAATCAGCATTGTACCGTTGTTGTAATCATAGTCTACAACCTATCCGCATACGGCTTCGGTCCTAGCCTATTATATATAGGCTGGTAGGAGCCAACGGAGAGGTGCCGAAAAAAGCCTTGAGCAATCTGTAATCGATTTGACCATAAGCAATCAGATGACTTTGACTCCCCTGTTTGTCTGATCATCCAAAAAAATCCCTAGCGTTCTCTTTTCCTCGAAACCCTAAGTCCATAACCATGGGCATTGTCGAGGTCACCCCTCGTCAATTGGCACCGTCTGTGGGAAACCTGAACGTTGGAGTCATGGATTCGGCAGACCTCTTTTCATCATGCAACAATCTGATAGAAGCGGCACAATGCCCCCCCACCGCTATCTCGGTTCCTGTTGACTTCAACGGCGGATACGATCTCATCATCGGAAGTTTCCACTTTCGTGTAGAGGAACCCGAAGAACCACACCTATCGGCTCCGATTCCGCCGGGACCGTCGGTCGAAAAAGTTGCGCTCATGGTGATACCTACGTCTTATGTCGGATCATCCGTAGAATCTGCGCCATAGTCGGCAAACGACAAAGAAAGCTCTAGAAGATCAGTGGATTTGTGGGATCTTGACAGTCTCTACGATGGTGTCTCCCTCGGATCAGACTCCCAGCTAACACCACCACGTGGATCAAACCCAGTACGCACTAAACCCGAAGAAAGTGGTGAAAGTATCGACTTCGGAATCAGGATCCCTGAAATCTACCCAGAATATAAACTGCTGGACTTCACAGATCCTCCAAACAGTGTCTCCCTCGGATCCGACGACGATGTCACTAGTTCATACATAACCCACCACCAAGTGTGCATGATCATCGGGGATGCCCCAACTCAGGACGACTCCAACGATAACCCCATCCTTGATCCCAATGATATTTTGTCGGATGACAATGCAGGAGATCATGAAAACAAAGGAGACCCGACAAACAATCGCATAATCCAAGGAGGAGGAGAACCACATGGAGGCGAGTGGCAAACCCTCCAGCTATCAGCCGGAGCATGTCCAAAATAAAGGGACACAGTATCGGTTGTAGTCCCAATGATAACTAAAGCCACACGTGAAGAATTAATGGCCTACCAATACCCGCTCCATCACAAAAAAAGGGATCTACTAAGGATGCAAAGGAAACTCGACAAAAAAAGGCTAGCCGATGAATCCAGTCTTCGGCGGGCTCAACTAAGTTCTACCCGAGGATCATGCATTGTAACTAGAGGAGCACAACCAAGGAGAGGGGCCTCCCAACTACAGAACATCCCCAAAGCCTAAATAAATGAACTGAACCAAGATATCGATTTATCGTTTATGTTAGTGGATCCAACATGACACATCAAGGCAAAAACATCACAAGCTGCAATTATAGCTGCACAAGCATACCTGATTACAACTCAACCCGCACCCGACGATCCTCGTGCGACTCTCCATCGCTCCACTCTCATGAACTTCGGCATGGTGGTTTTAGCTCTTGCACAAGCAAAACAAGAAAACACACGACATCCCGATAGATCCCCACGCCGTCGCAATAGCCCTCGGTATGTAGGACACACCCGACGATTGCGGTCGCCACATTGGGTGCACTTTTCGAGCTCTGAGCCACGAAACAATGCAAGAGACGACATCATGCAGCTCCGGATCGATAGATCCAGGGAAGAGCGCAGCAGTCAAAGATACTACAACGGTGTAAGCGAGGACGAGTATGAATTATGTGGAGCCAGTTGCTTTACCCGACGGGTTCGGAAGACTCGAGTACCCAAGCACTTCAAACTCCCTCACGACCACTAGAAATATGATGGCCTCCAGGAACTCGAAGCTTGGTTGGCAGATTATGTGGCTACCATCAAACTATTGAGTGGCTCCAAGGCGACCGCAATCCAAAGCCTACAGCTGCACCTAAGTGGTGCTGCCCGATCCTGGCTAAGGAAATTACCCGAGGAATCCATCAACAACTGGAACAATCTTGAAGATAAGTTTATCCAAAACTTCGACTCCATGTTCAGGCGACCTGCATCCTTGGAGCAATTACAGGCATGCAAGCATAAATGTAGAGAATCGATATGAGCTTTCATCCAGCGATGGAACATCATAAATAATTTAGTTGAATCTATATCTGACAAGAGAGCAATTGCCGCCTTCAACGACGGCCTTCACCAACGAGAATTCATAGAAGAGATAGGGCGGGTTAAGCCCAAAAAAATTCAGAGCTGATGGACATCGCAAATTGCTGGGCCGATAGAGAAGACTCGGTATACAATAAGCAAGCACGTTCACCCGAAGAAGACAGGGACATGCGCAACAACGACAGGAGGTGACATAGCAATGATGGATACGGTGGACCAAGCTATGCTGCAGCTGGCTTCTCAGGGGAGGACAACCGAACAAATGATGATCACAATAGCGAATACCACAACAACAGAGATGACGCTGGAGGAAGCTAACCTACACAGCGATACCAACCAAGAGCTCGAGACCCACCAATGTCCCCAATGCAAATGCTGGAAGGACCCTGCAATATGCACTCCTACGTTGATTCAACAGGCAAAAGGTGATCAAACCATCTCATGAAGGATTACCGAACATTTCTAGAGATGCAGGAGGTATGCAATGCAAAGGCAACCGAAGCAGTAAGCCGAGGATACGCCACTTCACCTAGATCTTTAGCCATCGATGCACTACCACCAGCGCTAGTACATCCGCCAGCGGGACAACCGAAAAACACAACAAATCAAGTAGACGCATACCCAAGATCTAAGGGTGCAATTTTCATGATTCAAAAAGGGTGGTTGTCCAACATGACCCAGAATCTGATCACAAGACAAGTAAATATGGCAGGAACAACGCCACCACCTACACCCGAATACCTCCACTGGTTAGAGCAAGAAATCACATTTATCATAGCCGATCACCCGCTTCGTGCGCCACAACCAAGTCAGTCAGTTTTAATAGTGGAGGCACAAATTGTCGAATTCGACATGAGCAAGGTTTGCTTGGATGCAGGGCACAACATAAACTTAATTTATGCCAAAACCCTAAGGGTAATGAATTGGTCCCTGACAAACTTAGCACCCACGGATACAACCTTCCACGGGATAGTTCTGGGCAAAGCCGAAATTCCTCTAGGCAAAGTCTATCTCGACGTAGTCTTCGGATCAAGGAACAATTTCAGGCGAGAAAAACTTGAGTTTGCGGTCATGGACTGGCCATGACAGTACCACGCGATCTTGGGACGACCAGCTTTTGCCAGGTTCATGGCAGTACCTCACTATGCATACCTGGTACTAAAAATGCCAGCCCCCAATGGAATCATAACCGTGAGAGGGAGTTTCACTCGTTAGGATAACTGTGACTGAGAATTCAAAAAAATATCAGAATCTTTCAGGATGGAGGCAGAATTTGGCCTACTGAAAATTGCAGACACAGAGCTACTACCCAAAGGGCACGTCCCCATCAACCAAACTCTAGAAACCCAGGTAAACCCAAAGACGACCTATCCAGCCTCCAACATTGGTCCTGTATAGGAAGGCATGATCGACGGTTTTCCCCGTGAGAATTGTGAGACTCTTATGGACTCAGTCAATATACAAAAAATCCCCAAGGAACCCGACGAGCACCTAGTTAAACTACACACAACCGCTAGTACAAGGTCCACCCGACATATCAGATCCACTGGGCAACATGCCTCTTGCCTCACCAACTCGTGGCACATCACAGAGATAACAAAAGCAACATGGGTGGCAAACTCAGTACTCATCCCAAATAAAAGCACATGGCTTTGCATGTGTGTCGACTTCACCGCCTGAAGAGACCAAGTAGAACACACCCTTTTCTCTCTGGTCCACCGTGTAGAAGCCGTGCCTCCAATCGAAAGTCCAGAAAAAACCCCTTGAATCATCACGATCAAAGGAACAAACGAGAAGACAACAAAGGAGTACCTCAAACTGGAAAGCATGGATGCTAGAATTTTATTTTTCTTTTATGCATTTTGTATTCAATAAGGCCAACGGCCAGGCGAGCACGCCAAAATATGTATCCCCTATGATTTGACGATAAATAAAGATAAGTTCCCAAAACTGGGTCACAAGCTTTCTTCTGTTTTATTTTATTCATCAACCCGACACTTGGGGGCTATATCAACCAATAACTGATCATCAACCTACCCGATACTCGGGGGATTTGCGAAGCACACCATATCAAAATCTTCAGCTCCAATACAATGAGCTTTTGACCTGAATAGCTGACTCAGCCTCCAGGCGTCAGGCAAACGGAAAGGTCTCGCGCGATAAAAAAATCTCGTATAAATTTATGACCTTTTTGCTAAAAACAAAGGCACCATACATTACTCATTGAATACAAATATACATAATATACATGCAGGAAACATTCAGATGGCGAAATTTAGGAAGAAATCTTCGTCTTCCTCCAGGTACCTCCGGATAATCCTGATGGAAGGCCTGCGAGCAGACGCGTAATGAGGTGCCACACTAACCAGTCCACCGCCAGGAGGGGAAGGTAGTCACAGCGACACGACATCAAAGTCCAGCAGAGGATGGTGCACGTGCACCCATGAAAGCGCAAGTTTAGCACCCGCCACAAGCTGCAGCTTCACAAAGTGGCAAATCCTTTTGCCATGCCGAAACTCTGCCATTAGATCAACCAGGATCTGAGGTTGAGGATCCTAGGGAAACATAGCATTATACACAATAGCCAAGGACCTGCAACAACACTCGACGAATTGGTCCAACTCCGATACATGATCCTGCAGCAAGGCCACCGCATACGCATGGCGGTGACCAGTCCAGAAATCATTGTTGGTATCTTGAGAGGCGGTCACCAGAGCATTCATTCGACTACGCAGATGTTGGGTTTGCTCCCTCTCGCACAGTCGAACACCTAGAGAAAAAGAAGAAGATCAATTACCACGACTGAGCAAGAAAAACTCAGGAGCATTGTGAAAAACTTACATAACATATTTTCGCTCGCCCTGGAATTTTTCTCCAAGAAATACGCTTCATGATCTAGGGCCTTACGCATCTTTGACTTCGACACATCTACCATTGCCTACACAACTCGAAGGTTACCTTCCAGTTTTTTCACCTGCTCAATCTTTTCCACGTATAGTGGCGGATCAACAATGCGAACAATAGCATCCCCGGATGCGGCCACCCTAGAAGAATATGTCTCTGCATCCAAAGCTCGAGTGGATCCAGAAGAAGCCGCCGAATCAAGAAATATCTGGTAGAGCATATAAAAGATACAAGAGTTTTAGATAGTTTGCACGCACAGTAATAGATGCACCATTCACACAGATAAACTAGATACTTCTTGATAAAAGGGGAAATTTGATAAAAGGAACCAAGTTCATTACAAAGCAGGATAAAAAGCAGGCCTCTACAACTACAAGCTAAAACCTATGGGGCAATCCTCTCAGCATACATGGTGGCACTAGAATATGGAGCATCAACCGTAGGAGGGATAATCAGGGCAATATGCGCCGAAGGAATCTCAGCTGAAGCACAAGCAACATACTTTTCTAGCCCTGCACCTATACCTAGAAGAAGCCATGAATATCTCTTGGCCTTTTTAATGTAAAGCACCTTACCATCTTTGATGACTAGAACAGACGAGCTAACCTTCTGCAAGTTGACCTTTTAGCCGTGCACCATCGCCAAAGCCACGGAAGTTTCAGCGCCACTCTTCGGTTGCTCATGCTGTAGCCTACTAGCAAGTTTGGATCAGTGCTGAAAATAGCAACAAGATCATTCAAATCTACTAGCACCTCCTTAGTTGGGAAGATCTCGACATGGAAGCTCTTGAAAGCGTGGCGTGAACGGATCAGAAGATTGCATCCATGGACACTGTTCACCTCTAAAGTGCCAACAACATCCAACAAAGGGTCAACCCTCTTATCCTCATCCAACACTAGAGATTGACCAGTAAGCTCTGTGATACAGAAACTTATAGTAAGAAACAAAGAGATGAAGCAAAGATATCAGAAACAAAATAAAATATTGTTGGGAAAAGACACTTACGAGTCAAAGAAGAATTGAGAACCTCTAGCCGTTTCTTGAAATTTTCATCTCGAGCGGAAAATGTGTTCATCTGTTTTTCCCTCTCTTTGGTGTCGGTTTTGGCCTTCTGCTTAGCCTCCTCCAAAGCTTTCTCGTCAACCCACAATTTTTCCTCCAAATCTTCAACACGGTTCAATGCCTCGTCCTGGATAACCCTAGACTCTTTGGCAGTGGGTGCATGTTCTCAAAGAACACAAATCCAATAAGAATCAGAGGTGTCAAAATTATTAGGATGATGGTAAGCAAACCTTTGGATTCTTCATCCTCATTGCGGATCTTGATAAAGCGAGTGGCCATGTCAACCATCTCGCACATCAGTGGCTACAATCAAATGAACAAAGCATCAGTAAAATGAGAACAGGGACAAGCCACAAAAATAGCATTCAAAAAAGTACTCACATCCTGCATGTTAACCTCGGCAGAATTTTATGATATCGCCACACCTTTATCCACAAGTTTTCTTATTTTTTGCGACAGCGGTCTCGGCGAAGCGGCCACATCCTTCGGGGTTGTTTTTTCCGCAGGAGATGCATGTGTCTTCTTCGGATCTGTTGATGGCGCCGGTGACTTGACTGGAGGCAGAGCAATAGAAGCACTAGGGGGGATACATGAGGATCTTCTTCTTCATCATCACTACAAGAGCAAAGTAAAAACTTTGAAAAACTACCACCCGCAAAATCCAAGGAAAAGAAATAGTACTTATAAGGAAACATACCGCGTCATCTGGAAGAGATTCATCTATGACGGAGCGCATGAAACAGGAATAGCATGCATCGGCTTCGAGCTAGTCGAATCATCCGAGTATTTGACAGTTTCTATAGCCTCAACATATTTCCTTTTTCATCGGTAGGCACCCTTTGAAATCTTCAGATTGGGCCGAGGTAATAGAATGAGTATGCGAGGAGGATTCAGCAACATATGTCTTCACTTCTTCATTAGGAGTAGTCCTAGACCCAGTGAAATCTTCGGATAGAGAGAGACTGACTAGAAGCTCACCATTTTTAGGAAGAGGAGGAAGTGTATAGAGGTGATCATAATACTACACCATCAAGGCAAAATAATAAAATGGCAGAGGACAATGGTATGTAAAATAAAGGGGAAATCAACAGAAACTTACGTCTGGGAGACGATTCTTCTTGGCAAAGGGCTCCACCCTGCAATCTAAAGGAACTGGGCTTTTCTTGGTCAACATGGTGAAGGAATGGACCCTCTTCTCATATATCTTGAGAGTAAGGTCATCCGGTGAAATCCTCATAGGATCCTTCTTGTCGGTGTAAGCCCACATACCAGCTAACCTTGCCTGGATAGGCTGAATACGCACCCGAAGAAAGTAAGCCAGGATCTGTAATCCCGATAGCTCCTTGCTAATCTCAGTACGCAACTCATCTTTCCGCGTTAGCAAGGGTTTGATCTCTGTCATTTCTTCGGGAGTTGGGCGCTAGTCCCATGAATCAAGCCTTCGGCAGGTCTTTTTGGTGTCAAAATGGGCCAACCCTAAGGTCTGGCCCTTTGGTTTCTGGTCCTCGATGTAAAACCATTTGGTTTTCCACCCTTGGACAGAATCCGAAATTTTGAAGTCGAAATAATCAACCTGAGAACTAATAGAGAAAATGGGGCCACCAACATCGTGAACAAGAGTATCGGTGGTGTTGCGGCAGACATAAAAGAAATGCTTCCACGAGCCCGAATGGGGATGAATCCCGAGGAAGCGCTCGCAAAGAGTGATAAAACAAGCAGCTTGGAGAATGGAATTGGGTGTGAGCTGATAAAGATGCACGTCGTAGACAAAGAGAAGTACATGGAGGAACTCATGAACGGGAAGGGAGAGACCGTGATACAGGAAGGAAAGGAACATTACCCGCCAGCTAGATTTGGGGGTCAGGGCAGCCTCGTCCCTTGGAAGCTTGAAGGAGCCCTCCTCAAGGAGATAGTTGTTGCCTGCTTTGCGCAGATCTCGTGGAGTAAACTTCGTGGGAGCCCATCAGAGGGCTCTCCTCGTCGTGGTCTTCGCGGCATCCGTGGAAGTTCCAACCTTGCTCTTCCCCATGATGACTGGAAGAGCAACACAGAGGTGCAAAGAGGGAGGAACAGGAAAGAACACAAGAAAGCACAGATGCGGCACAAGGAAAAAGAAGTAGGCAACAAAGAGGAGTAGTAAAAACAGTAAAAGGGTTATTCCTTGTTTATAAATAAAAGGAACGCGAAGCTCAGCCGTCTGATAAAGACAACGAATTGTCAAAACACATAGGGTGACCACACATGGTAATGATTCATAGAAGGATAAGAATCATGGGAAGTTATTACCATGGTAAATCCGAAGGAAATCTGCACGATGCCTCGATCTTTGCGCGTAAAGGAGGTTGTGCGATCAAAAAATCTCCGATGACGTGCCGCTCAAACATCATTATTACTGCAGCATGGGACCACTGTTGTAACGTCCAATGAGGGTCTTGTTTCTCAGAAACCCTGACACATCAGCTTTGTCACCAATGACGGCATGGAAAGCAGTGATAAAACTTCGACTCTATTGAAATAAGGACCCGAGAAAGTAACTACAAGACCTGAGTTGAAGTGTATTCCTCAGCTAGAATAACTTGAGCGTACAAATGAATACAAATATTCAACTATAGCCTCGGAGGCTACTCCCATCGGGAGCGCTGGTCGTGCACCCGAGAAAGGAGACATAATAGTCCTAGAAAAAGAAGATTTCCATGGATGACTAGAAACGTCGAGCCTACGTCCCAATGCAAACCCGAACATAGCCTCAAGGGCTAGTCCCATCGGGAGCACTGAACACGCACCCGATAGAAAACTATGATCTATATGTAAAGTCAAAACATGAGCATAAGAAAAATTATCCTCGTGTGTTAAACACACCCGATAAATTTAAAGCTCTAATGAAGTTAAAAAGAAAAGAAGAACATGTGAGTATTACATCAGTGTATCCTCAAAAGGTTACTCCCATCAGAAGCGTTTATAGACATCCAGAAAAGTAACAAACTGATAACTTCAACAATTCTAGTAGCCAAACAAGGCAATTGATGAAATCATATAAAATATCGGATCATGCCTGATGATACATCCAAAACGTATCTACTTTCTCAAACACTTTTGCTATTGTTTTTCCTCTAAACTTGTGTGATTTGGATACAACTAACACAGACTGGTGTTGTTTTTAGCAGAATTACCTTGGTGTCTAGTTTTTGTGCAGAAAATCAACTATCAGGAAAAATCCCGGAAAATATGCCAAAAATCCTGTTTCACCAGAAGACTCATGGAGCCAGAAGACGAGAAGGAGTAGGGCCACGATGGGCCCACACCACCTGGCCACGCGCGTGGGCCAGGCTTGGCCGCGCCTGGGGGTGGTGCGGCCACCTCGGCTGCCCCCTCGGCCTCCCTCTTCGCCTATAAGTTGCCTCTTGACCTAAAAACCAAGGGGGGTTCGACGTTTTTCCAGAAAGAGTTCCGCTCCACCGCCACCACCATTTTCCGCGAATCAGCACCAGAAACTCCGTTCTGGCACCCTGCCGGGACGGGGAATTGGAGGAGATCATCACCATCATTGCCACCATCGCTTCTCCATCGACCATCCATGTTTCCCCCATCTATGAGTGAGTAATCCCCCGTTGTAGGCTATGGGGATGGGAGGGATTGGATGAGATTGTTCATGTAATGGCATCGTATTGTTAGGGCATGGTGCCTAGTATATATTATTAGTGCTTTTTGACTTTGTTGCAACTTGTTATGCTTAATGCTTGTCACTAGGGCCCGAGTGCCATGATTTCGGATCTGAACATGTTATTTATTCATTATGATAGTATTGTTTATCGTGTTACCTGCAAGTTGTATACACACATTGTTGTTCGGAACCAATGGCCCTGAAGTGACATCAATCGGGATAACCGGAGGGAATGGCTTTGATGTGAGGATCACATGTGTTCACAGAGTGTTAATGCTTTGCTCCGGTGCTCTATTAAAAGGAGCACCTTAATTGCCAGTAGTTCCCTTGAGGCCCCGCTGCAAACGGGCTGGCAGGACAAAAGATGTTGTGCAAGTTCTCATTGCGAGCACGTATGACTATATATGGAACACATGCCTATGATTATCTAGTACTTGGATTATTTGTCTTATTTATCTGCAAATGCCCTATGTCTTGATTGCCATGTGAATTGTCTTGTCCATGCAACGCCCGTCCATCAATCCCTATGCCTATCGCGCCTTAATCCTACTGTTTACTGCTATTGTTACTATTGTTTTACTTTTACTACTGCTATTACTTTGCTATTGCTATTACAGAACTGTTGCTACTGATAAACTATCGTGAGCAAGATTTGTTCCAGGTACAGCTGAATTGACAACTTAGTTGTTAATGCTTATAAATATTCTTTGGCTCCCATTGTGTCAAATCAATAAATTGGGTTTCACTTCCCTCGAAAATACTGCGATACACCCCCTATACTTGTGGGTCATGAAGACTATTTTCTAGCGCCGTTGCCGGGGAGCATAGCTCTATTTATCAAGTTCACTTGGAATCACTATTGTTCGCTGCCATGCATCCATCATGGGTAAGGCTCGTGATGGCAAGGTTCCTATTTTACCATCCACTACAAGCAGAGGTACGGTTCTGAACACCTATGTTGCTCTTGATTCACCATCTGTTATGAGTAAGCTCCTTACACCACCACATACACATGCTACACACACTGCTACTACTGCTGAATCTGAAACTTCTGATACTTATGATGCTTCTACTGTGCTTAATAAAAGTGGCTCATTAGGTCCTTTCCTAGATGCTACGATTGCTAGAACTAAAGATGGAAATAATGAAACTCCTAATGAAAACACTACTACACCTGTCAGTTCACCTAAGTCTAGAGAGAGCTATGATATTGAAGACGGTTATATTGAGATGACCGATGAATTTATTAAAGAATGTCAAAACACCCATGATAGGAGTGCTGTTAAGAGTCTCCTTGAGAGGCGTACGATAAAACCCAAATTGTCTCCTAATGCTAAGTTTGCTGCATCTCCCATAAACATTAAAGATAAGCATTATGATTTTTTCTCTTGATCTATCTTATATAGCTATTGTTGAGAAAGCACCTTTTTGTGGGACTAAGAATGAAAGTGCGGTAGCACATATGACTGAGATTTCTACCACGAGTGGCCTGTTTTATGATGATATTAAGATGTGCACCTACTTTGTTGCTAAAAATTTCCCTTTTTCACTGAAAGGAGAAGCTAAAACTTGGTTTAATAATTTACCTCATGGATCTATTGATAGCCCTGATTGCTTGATTAGTACTTTCCTGCAGAAATATTTTCCTCCTAGTGCTAGACATGCTATTTTGCAGGAAGTTTTTGATTTTAAACAGAGAGAAAAAAGAGATATTGCCTGAATCATGGGCATGGTTTTGTGCTTTGATTCATGCACAGGCTGGATGTCCATTACCTAAGAATGAGCTTCTTGTTATATTTTATAATGGACTAACTGAAGAATCTAGGACATACCTGGATAGTTGTGTTGATTGTGTTTTCAGGAATAGGACTCCCAATGAAGCTGAGGAATTAATGGCTAAAATAAGCAAGAATTATGAAGACTGGACTCCTCCTGAACCAGCTATACCTGAAAAAATTATACATGAACCAGCTATACCTGCGCCTACACCAACATCTAAGAAGAGGGGAGTTATTGAACTAAATGATGAAGTGATGAAGGAAGCTAAGTAATGTCTTAAGGAGAAGGGGATTAAAGCTGAAGATGTGAAGAATTTACCTCCTATAGAAGAATTATGTAAGCCAATCTCCCACTCATCCACTATTGAGGTACACTCTCTCCAACATTTTGATGAAGGTGATATTCCTTACTCTAAACCTCCTAGTCAATGCTTAGAAGAATTTGATGTTTTTATTGTTAAGCAAGATAATTTTAATAAAAGGGTGCACAATCATCTAATGGAAAACACTAAAGCTATTGTTGAGTTGAAGGATATTGTGGAAAGAACCTCTAATGATGTTAAAATGCTTGTTAAACATTTTCAAATGGTTCAAACTCAAATTGATCAGCTTATTAAGGTACAAAAAGACCTGCTAGTTAATGTTGCTAAAGAAAAACATGCTTATGAAATTAGAACTAGAAGTGGTGCTGCTACCCAGGATCCTCTATATTCTGAGGGGCATCCTAAAAGAATTGAGCAGGATTCTCAACAAGCTGAAAATAATGGTACTTCTCCTAAGAAAATAAAGAAGAAACATAAAACTATTGTAGAACCCTCTAAACCTTCTAAAGATCCTAATAGTATATCTATCTCTGATGCTGAAACTGAAGTGGTAATGAAGAAAATGATGTTCTTTATAAAGAAAAATTTGAAGAAGAACCTGAAAAGCACACTAAGAATACTACATACACTAAAGAGGATTTTGTTGCTAAGAAGCATGGTAGTGAAAGAGAGCCTTGGGTCCAAAAATCTATGCCTTTCCCTGATAAGAAACACAAGTCAAAGGAAGATGAACATTATAATAAGTTTTGTGAGTGGATGAAACCTTTATTCTTGCAAATTCCTTTGACTGATGCTATTAAATGGCCTCCTTATTGAAAGTATATGAAGGATATTGTCTCGAATAAAAGGAAGATCCCTAATAAAGAAATTTCTACTTTGCTTGCTAATTATTCCTTTAATGGTAAGGTTCCAAAGAAACTTGGAGACCCAGGGATTCCAACTATCCCGTGCTCTATTAAAAATAGTTATGTTAGAACTGCTTTGTGTGATTTGGGAGCAGGAGTTAGTGTTATGCCTTTTTCTCTCTACAAGAGATTTCAACTGGAAAAACTAATACCAACAGATATATCTTTGCAAATGGCTGATAAATCTACTACTATTCCTGTTGGTATATGTGAGGATGTACATGTTCAAGTGGCTCATAATTGCTTGATATTAACTAATTTTGTTGTGCTTGAAATGCCTGAGGATGATAATATGTCTATTATTCTTGGGAGACCTTTTCTTAATACTACAAGAGCTGTTATTAATTGTAATCAAGGAAAGGTGGCTTTCAATGTTAATGACAAGGAGTATACTGTCTATTTCCCCAAGAAGATTGATAGGACTTATGGTTTGAATTCAATTGAACATGTTGAGGGCATTCAAGTTGGAGAAATATATTGTCCCACACCAAGAGAAAAATATGAAACTATTATGATTGGGACCATTGCTATCAAGGTTGAGGTAACATAATCATTAGTGGAATACAAAGTTTTGTTTCAAATAATTTTTTTTGGTAACAAGACCTAATCAACCTTGTTAACAAAAGTATTTCAATGAACAAAACAATGTTTTCACCGTGATTATCTTTGCTTACTTTTATTTTATCCATTTTAGTTTTTGCTTTCACTTAGTTTACTTTTCTGTTGTTAGTTGTTTGCATATTAGAGTATCTTTGAACTTCTGAAGTCTTAGTTTTGTTTTGTCATTGCATCATTCCAGAAACATCTTTCTGTCAGAAAATCATTCATCTATACCAGAAAATTGCTCAAAAATAAAGTGTCTCGAAAAATTCCAGAAAATTCACATTAAATTTTTACGTGAAAAAGGGACAGAGAGTACCAGGGGGGGCCACTAGGCAGGCACACCACCTAGTGGCCCGGCCAGCCCAGGGGCGCGCTTGGCCATGGTGTGGGCCACCCTTGGCCCTCCACACACTCTCTCACTTCCCCCTGCCTTCTCTCTCCCGAGAAAACACCAGCTCTTTGCTCGAAATCGCGTTCTTGCTGTTCTTGTCCATGATTTTTCGATCTCCTTGCTCAGTCAATCTTTGCTGCTGAAATTTGGAGTATTTGTTCTCTGGTATGTGACTCCTCCGCTTGTCCAAGTAGATTTGTGTTTAGTGGTTTATATCTTGAGTATTTTGCTGCTGTAGGTGACAGGTTATGAGAGCTTTTAAGCTTGTTCAATGCTTAGAGATATTGTTTTGGTGCATGTTTAGGCCTCTTACAAGTCCTTATGAGTAGTTCTCTTCATTATGTATTCACTTTGCAATCACTTGTATAATGGATGTTTAATTTTCAGAATATCAAAGATGAACAACGACACCTTTGGAGAAATATTTGAGAGGGACACACCTAGGAGGTCAAGGCCCTCAAGATCAACCTCTCAGTTTAGGCCTTCATACAATGAAGATCTAATTGCACCATGCTTTGGCAATGAAGGAGATGAGGGGGATGCTCACCCATCTACTTTTCCTTGTTATACCTTCTTGCAAGCTGCAGGGATCCTCGATGATTCCTTATTACTGGTTTAGAGAGTCTGTTTGACCTCATACATGGAAGATGAGAGTGAGCAATATCCCGTGCTCACCAAAACTTTCGTTGAGAGTTTCGTTTTCAATAACACCCCCTATCAGTCAATTGTTTCTTTTAGAATTTATAATCAGCCTATTACCATGACTTTGGAAAGAATTTGCAGCATTATAGGTATAGGTATGACAGGGACCGTGAAGAAAATTCAAGGCCGACCCGCTGATTTGCTGGAGCTCTATCGAAGTGTGACAAATGATAATAACCGCATAGCTCAGCGCGGGAAGATAAGGAACATCCAACTCCCAACTCTTAGATATTTTGCTTATTATCTTGCCACTAGCATTCTTGGTAGGGAGAACACTAGTAATATTTCCAATTATCATTTAGCCTTCCTCACTGCTGCACTTAATGATGATACCAAGTACAATCTTGGCTCTCTCATTGCTTGCCTCCAAGCCGCTAGAGGACCTATTTATAGGGGCATTATAGCCTCACGCATGGTGGTTGCACTAGAACTTTCTGTGGATCCTAATGATATTGTGTTGGCACCACAAAGGCTTGATCTTGCTGCTACGAAAACTCATCACTTTGTCACTACTGACTCTAATTTGGACAGCTTAGTATACATGATGTTGTTTACTGACGGAGACGAGAGGGAAGTTCCTTTGCCACAATCCACTATGTTCAGTATTTACAGGAGGCCATGGTCGCGGTCTAAGGAGGAGGTGGATGAGCAGCTCTGCTTGCTTGGTTTCCACAGGCAGCACTAGGAGGATGTGCCTTCTTACGACTACTCTGTGCACTATGGTGGGGCATCCTCGAGCTCGTACCAGGACAAGGGCACCTCCTCGTCGTACCACAGAGACACTTCATCTTGGCCAGCTTGGGATTGATACCCACTTAGGCCAAAAACCTAAGCTTGGGGGGAGGTACACCGACACCACGCTCATCTACATATCATGTTTAGTCGGTACTTTGTATATCCATGCTTTGTTCTCTTTTTAGTTTTCGTTCTTGCTTCGTTTTTTCTTTCTAAAACACAAAAAGACCAAAAATATTTTCTTTGCTTCTCTTTGTTTGCTTCTTTTTCTTTTTGCCTTGGTTTGCCTTTTTTCCTTTTAGCTTTGTTTTGATTATTCGAAAAACCCAAAAAGATTTCGCTTTGCTTATTCTTCCTTTTGGTTCTTGCCTTTAAAAATCAAAAACACCAAAAATATTTATTGTTCTTCTTTGGTTTTGTGAAGTTTGTTGTAGGGTTCAACAGTCCTCAGTGGAATTTGGTTTCATGTTATTATTCAAACCATACAAGTGAAGGGAAATAATGAGGATTAATAACAACTTGAGGTGTGGTAAGAGGCTGGTAACAAACTCTATTTGTTTTCATTTTTGTACATATACTCATCATTGTGGGCATGCTTAGTCTGTTCATGTAGGGTGTATGTTATTTATGGATGCTTAGTATTTCTTGCTTTCTTATGATTAGCTTCAGCTCGCTAATAGTTTGTAGCATGTCATATGAATGTTTGCTTGCATTGCTCTATTCATAACTTGGTATGACACTGTGGTATCTCCCTCTGAATGTTTCACTTGAATTGACTTGGCACATGTTCATGCATGTATATGACTGAAACAATAATCAATTAAAGCCTCAATGAATTATTTTGCCTTAGGGGTCTTGAATCACTCTCATGCCATGATTAGTCTTGTTTTGTCGCAAGCGTGATTATGAATGTTATTGCTCTCTCATTTGACGCTCCCTTACTATTGGTAGCCTTCACCTGCACTGAGTATAAGCTTTACTCGTGTTTCCAACTCCCTAAACCAATATCGCCAAAAGTGTCCACCATACCTACCTATTAACATCATTTGCTATTCCGTGCATATTAAGTATGCCTTGTTTTATTCCGAATAAAATGTTTGCTTGTTATGAGAAAGTTAGTTAGTAAAGCTCTCATGAACTTGATGGCACACTTTATTTTTTTGCACTAAATAAACTTGAACCACTGGGTCCTTCTTTGTTGCGTATATGCTTGCACTTTATAAGTTGAAGTTAGCAGAACCATGTATCATGGGGAACGCTTTCAACATTGCACTGGTACTTTGTACCTCGTTGATATCATGATTCTTTTGCTTATGGATCCTGGCGGTGTGAAATAAAAGTGGAACTTGTAAGATGATGGAGTTTGTATGTGTGTTAGAGAAACGCATGGGCCGCTAGCCTAAGCCATGCCTAATCATGGTGGAAACTTGCAGCATAACTATAATGAGCATTCTATGAAGCATCCTCAATAAAAACCTATGCAAATAGCAAATAAAAAGATCACTGTGATGCTGATTGTCTGCTTGCCTTGTTGTCAAGACCTGAATCCGGTAAGGTACAGGTACCTGTGTTTATAGTGCTAGTCCCTGGATCGAATAGCTAGCACCCACAGTTTAAGATGTAATATCAAGATACAAAGGTTATATTACATCGCATGATCTAGAATATGAATACTTTATTACAAACTCATAGCCATATGCTATCTTATTACAAAACAACAGAATACAAGTAAAGCATGGAGTCCTTCATATTCATGTGCCACTAGCAAACATGTTGAGTGCAGACTCATAACCCCTATCATCGTTCCTTACTCATCAACAGAATATACCCGCAACATGATAGGTTGCAGCCATAGAGGGTTAATACTTTGAATGTATTGGCAAGTGTCAGTAGTATGTGGATATAAGTTGGACTATCACTACATGCATATTTGGCTAAGTAGAGCTTAAGCTTATTTGCAGAAAGCAATATGGTTTTATCCTATGTTTGTAAAATACTTTTCATCTTTCAACAACTTTCTGAACTCCTTGGAAAACTTCAAGTTCTTCTAATCCCTTGTTGACACCATCAAGTTTTACTTTGAGAAATTGGAATGTCGAGATCTTCCATAGCTTCATGCCTTAGTTGCTCAGAGTTATCCGTAACCGGGGACATGGCTAAGTACTTAGAATTTGATCTTCTACAGAAGTTGTACACTTTACCCACATGAAACAATCTTGTCTTGACGCTACCAATGGCCGCTGGATTAGTACACACCAAGATGGAGTACCGGCAGATCGAGAATGCGACAAAGTCTTTCCATAGAAGTCCTCCCAGTACATAATGCTAGCACGTCTACCAGGCACCAATCTAAGGATATACTTCCAATACATAATTCTAGTTAACCTGAAGAGGTACCAATGCAAGGGTCTTCCGCTATGTAATTGGCTAGGCCAGAGCCCATTTAGCATGTGGCTGTACACGAAAGCCACTGTACGAGAAACATGTTCAATCTCTAAGTTACTGGGTGGCATTCTTCTAGTGCACACACGAGAGAGATAACCATAGATATGGTTCCCTTTGTTGCCACCTTACTCACAACTGAGTATCCACATTCCACCCAGGTGATTCATTGAGTACTTGTTTTGTTATATAATTTTTTTTCCCAACACCTCATATAATCATATCATGGTATATTCCACCCTGAATCTATAGCAGGGCTAAGCATACTACAACTATGATGTTTCAACTAGCATAGCATAGTAACATAGTAGTCCTACTCATGCATACTAAAAAATTCCACTAAGTGTAATGAAAATAGTAGGACATGGATGATAGTGCCACTTGCCTTAGTAGTTGGTGGTGTTGGTACACTCTTCGGAGTAACACACTTGACAATCCACACAATCTATCAAACAAAACAACCAATACAAAGCATGCACAAAATCAACACTAATGGCAATGCAAAAATCATGCAAAATATGCATGCATGCAAGATGGCCATTTTTATTGTACACATTGTTATAACAAGGTTTGGAACACTACTAAGTGCTTTCTGAACATTTTATATTTGCAAGATTACAAATGCAACCATTTATGCAATTGTAACAATTTGCAATATTTTCTAGCACTTGGAAAGACCATTCTCACTCAATAATTTCCATGTTATTATGTATAGTAAACTAAATTTATATTTTGGTCTTACTGGACAAAGGGTTCAATTTACAATCCATAGCAAAAAGATTCACCCAAAAATAATTTACAAAATAATTTTTATGGGTAAAATACTCCTAAAAAGGTTCTGCCTAAAACTACAATTTTCCAGAAGCTAAAGGGTGAAATAAGGCCTCTACAGTGAAGCGCTCATTTTTCTGAATTCATGGACACCAAATTTGTATTTTTCAGAATTGTGGATCAAAAGTTATTGAATTTCTAAGTTAAACATATTTTCTGTCTATTTTCTAATTTAAGAGAGGTAATAACCGACGTGGCGCAATCTTATTGGTCCATACCGGTTCGGTCGGATCGGCAACGTGGGTCGTTAGATTTAAGTGATAACGAGCGGGACAGATCGATCGGTACCCCTTCGGTAAGTGGTCTAATCCTAGCCTTAGGATTTGGATCCGTCGGTGCTCAGCACTTGGCCATGAACTAGCGGCACTGACGACTGTGCGTAGCGGCGGCATGTCGAGTGGGTGGTGCTCCGGCGGTTCTAGAGGGGTAGGGGAAGCAACAATCTTACCGGGGGTTGTGGCGGTCTCGGTGGTCTCGATGGTGGTCGCGGTCGAGGAAGGGGTGCTCGGCTTCATCGGGGATTCCTCGCCAGAGTGCTCGCTGAAGTTGTCGGTGCTCACGCGTGACGGTGGAGTCGTCCTTGGGCTCGAGCAGGCAAGGCAAAAGGTCAGTGAGGAACACCAGATCATGTAGAAGCTAGCGGTGGCCAAAGTAGGGTGGCGGGAACTCACGGCTCACCGTAACTCGTCGGTGAACGACGGCGGCAGAAGCGGCTCAGGTGATGATCGTGGCGACGACCCGAGGCATGCTAAAGCAAATGGACGGGGTTAGCAAATGCGCCCGAGGCTGGCGAAGATTATGGGACAGAGAGGAGGGTGCGGGGCAATGGGTTCTCGCCGGAATCGTCACCGAAGCTCGTTGGTGCTCGTGGCGGTCTGAGCTCGAATTCGTGGAGCCTGGGGGCTCTCGGTTGGTGGGGTGTGAGGGGAAACGGAGAGGAGGGAGTGGCGTTTAAGAGGCTAGGGTCAGAGTGGGGAATTAATCCTGTAATCGTGCGAATTTACTCGAATCGGATCGAGTGGAAATGGCTGGGAGTGGGGCGGGCTTCCTCTGTCACTTGGTTGAAGACGACCAGGTGGCGGTGACGGGGCAGTGGGGTCAGCGTGACAGCGAGAGGAGCCGTGCAGAGGGTTGGTGAGGTAAAGAAAGAGAGGGGGAAAGGGGTGGCCGGGTGGGCTTAGTGGGCTAGGGATTTGGGCCGAGCAGGCCGACTGTTGCTGCTGCTGTTTTTTTCCTTTTTGCTTATTCTTTTAGTTTTTATTTTTACTAAGATTTGAATTAGCAAATGAGCTTCAAATAGAGTTAAACTAATTTTTATGGTTTTATAATTTCGCCGTTTATATTTTTAGCTCACATAGAAGTTCTTTTGTATAATTTAAATATGGAATATATCCATAGTCTTGTGTTGTTCTTGAGTGTTAACCTATAATTAGAGTTTTAGGGTTTGAGCTAATTTTCACTTCTCTTTGGTTTTTTTAAAATGCAACCAAGTTAAGATGCTCATGCATGCTTCATGATTTGGGATTTTAAAACATGCACACCACTTCACAAACAAAATTCATTCTATTTGACTTAGGTTTTAGAGGAGTTATATTAAATAGTCAAAAGTTTTTGTTTCCTCTAAATTTTTTCAAGACTTAGTTCTTCATCTTGTTTTAATTTTTTTTTCACATTTCAAAATTTGGAAAATTTTGGGATGTGACACTTGTCATTTTGATTATGGGATAGCTCTTGTATCATGTGCAAGGGGTACCGGATTGGCGGTTCTCTATGATACATATGTACTTACAATGACAAGAGCCTACTTGTGACTGAAGTTGAGTAGCATGAGGTTTGGTCTTCGTAAGTAAGGGGCATGAGACTTCGACTTATAATTTGTCAAGCATATCCTCTTAGTTGTGTCACTTTAACCTTAACCACTTAAAGATGCTTATGATAGGGGCAATGAGAGCTCAAAGCTAATGAGTACCATACTTTCAGCATTTGGAAGCCTTTCAAACTTTTCAAAACCTTTTCATTTTTCCTTGTTGAGTCTCCACATATTCTATGAGCACTTTCTTGAGAGCATGGTTGCCATTCTTAGTGTAATGTGCTTGTCTCAAAACTTGATTAATTATGTTATGACCTTGATGCTTGTATCTTTGGTATCTTTACTTCTAGTCAACTTCAGAGGTGCCTTGGCATTTATAATCAAAGGCAAGCGAGATACCACTCTATCATACCTTTTTATGATCATTGCAATGTTGCTTATGTTCATGTTTCTTGCTACTTATTATTTTTGAGTTGGAGTCTCTTCATAGCTTGTAATGACTATTAAGTGACCTTATTTGCATACTCCTTATTATGAATTGTCTAAGTACTTGATCATATGCTGAGAATATATACATCTTATGAAGCAAATGTGTTTGTGAAAGTTTCTTTTATCACACTCAGTTTTCAACTGAATTGCTTGAGGACAAGCAATAAGCTAAGCTTGGGGGGAGTTGATACGTCCAAAACGTATCTACTTTCCCGAACAATTTTGCTATTATTTTTCCTCTAAACTTGTGTGATTTGGATACAACTAACACGGACTAACGCTGTTTTCAGCAGAATTACCTTGGTGTCTAGTTTTTGTGCAGAAAATCAACTATCAGGAAAAATCCCAGAAAATATGCCAAAAATCCTATTTCACCAGAAGACTCACGGAGCCAGAAGACGAGACGGAGTAGGGCCATGAGGGGCCCACACCACCTGGCCGCACGGGCCAGGCCAGGCCGCGCCTGCGGGTGCTGTGGCCGCCTCGGCTGCCCCCTCGGCCTCCCTCTTCACCTATAAGTTGCCTCTTGACCTAAAAACCAAGGGGGGGGGGGGTCGACGTTTTTCCAGAAAGAGTTTCGCTCCGCCGCTACCACCATTTTCCGCAAATCAGCACCGGAAACTCCGTTCTGGCACCCTGTCGGGACGGGAAATTGGAGGAGATCATCGCTATCATTGCCACCATCGCTTCTCCATCGACCATCCATGTTTCCCCCATCTATGAGTGAGTAATCCCCTGCTGTAGGCTATGGGGATGGTAGGGATTGGATGAGATTGTTCATGTAATGGCATCAAATTGTTAGGGCATGGTGCCTAGTATCTATTATTAGTGCTTTTTGACTTTGTTGCAACTTGTTATGCTTAATGCTTGTCACTAGGGCCCGAGTGCCATGATTTCAGATCTGAACATGTTATTGATTCATTATGATCGTATTGTTTATGGTCTTACCTGCAAGTTGTATACATACATTGTTGTCCAGAACCAATGCCCCGAAGTGACAGCAATTGGGATAACCGGAGGGAATGGCTCTGATGTGAGGATCACATGTGTTTATGGAGTGTGAATGCTTTGCTCCGCTGCTCTATTAAAAGGATCACCTTAATTGCCAGTAGTTCCCTTGAGGCCCGGTGCAAACGGGCTGGCAAGACAAAAGATGTTGTGCAAGTTCTCATTGCGAGCACGTATGACTATATATGGAACACATGCCTATGATTATCTAGTACTTGGATGCTTTATCTTATTTATCTGCAAATTCCCTATGTCTTGATTGCCATGTGAATTGTCTTGTCCATGCAACGCCCGTCCATCCATCCCTATGCCTACCGCGCCTTAATCCTACTGTTTACTGCTATTGTTACTACTGCTATTACTTTGCTATTGCTATTACAAAACTATTGCTACTGATAAACTGCTATGAGCAAGATTGTTTCCAGGTGTAGCTGAGTTGACAACTCAGTTGTTAAGGCTTATAAATATTCTTTGGCTCCCCTTGTGTCGAATCAATAAATTGGGTTTCACTTCCCTCGAAAATACTGCGATACACCCCCTATACTTGTGGGTCATCACTTGACGCGATAAAAACTCTGAATGCCATGTCCATGACATGAAGGTAAGATCCCGGGATTTATTCTGTGTGGCTTGGTAACCGCACACAAATGTGCTCTACCGATAAAATATCTGTATTGACGATACGATGTAAAATCCCGACAGACGCGTTGTGTATCCGATATAACAGAACTGGGATTTAGTATTTGATAAGACCTCAACACTACTAGGAAACAACCTATAGATAGACAAGATATTCAGTGGCGCATATGCGAAACCATGCGCCACAGAAAAACATCAGTGGCACACCAGAAAACATGCGCCACAGAGGATTGGAAGTTCTGTGGCGCATTCTCCAGAGTATGCACCACAGAAGATTGGTGGGACCCGCCAGCCGGGGTGGGTTGATCCAAGTTCTGTGGCGCATATTTTCTTATGCACCACAGAACATGGAGGGGGGCCCCACCACGGAATCTAATTCACCCAAGTTCCGTGGCGCATGTTCTGATATGCCCCAGAGATGTGTTTCACTTCTGTGGTGCATATCCCAATATGTGCCACAGAACTTGGAGGTGGGCCCCACAGAGGGAATCTAATTCACCCACTTTTGTGGCGCATATGGACTTATGCGCCATAGAAGATTCAGCATCTGTGGCGCATTTCCTCCATATGCGCCACATATGAGGGCGTCCAGATCCATGTTAAAAAGGTGACAAAAGCTAGCTCTTATCTATCCACCACCACCCATTTCACATCTCTACCTCCTCCCAACTCGTCTTCCTCCTCCCTCACACCCCATCTTGCCCATAGTTTCTCCATTTTCTTGTAACTAAACCTACTTTAATCCATAGATTGGTAAGTGGAAGCTTCGCTCCAACTTCTAGATCTAAAAGTTCCTTACTTTTCTCTCTCACATCTCTATTTGTTTACTAATTTCCTCTCCACCAACTTGTAGATCTATTTGTCGACACTCTCTCATCGGGCGGTCCCGTCTCGCTATTATTGTGTCTACTAGGTGAGTACTTGGCCATGAACATGTGGGTGAAGCTTGTCGCGCGGGCGGTGTGTGTGCGATCCATGGCGAGACGATGCTTGTGTGGTGCATGAATGTTTGCAATGGGAGGAAGTTTTTTGTTTCTTTCTTGTTGTTGTCGGGCCCGGACGGTGTGGTTGCATGGATGTTTGCCGAAATGTTGATTCATTTCCATTTCGGCAATTTTTTGCACTACCCATATGTCCTAATTTTAGGAAAGGTCATGCCGAATTCTTTTCGGCTAGCAGTCATGCATGTGTGTGTTCATATGGTGTGGTTCTCACCTATACTCTCTATTTTGACCGCTCAAGCAACCATGGTCCTCACGATGAGCGAAGGTCGAATTGCTAGGTACAAGAAAGGCGCGAAGGAGGACATGATTCTGAACAACAAGACCATGATAAGATGTCCATGTCGAACATGCAAACTGCAGCGTTGGATCGACCCTGAATCTAGACAATTGGAGGGTCACCTGCTCAGGCGCGGTTTCATGCGCGACCTCAATGAGGCGCCGGAAGGACATGGTGGTGGTCATGAAGACGTGGGCGGGCGAGAAGACGAAGAGTCTACCGGGCATGATAATCATGACGAAGGAGATGCCAGCGGGCATGATCATCATGACTAAGGAGATGCCGGCGGGCATGATCAGCATGGAGAAGGAGATGGCGACGGGCATGATCATGATCATGAACAAGGAGAAGACGCGAACACACAAACGCTGCTAACTTTGATCTTGCAAGACCCTCATGTTCAAGAACTGCTCCTCAAGGAGACGAGCAATGACAAAGCTGCAGCCAGAGAGAAAGCCAAGCTGGCCCAAATGGAGGTAGACGGGATGACTCCATTGTATCCTGGGTGTCGCCCCGAGGATACACGTTTGAGTGTAACGCTCAAGGCTCTGGAGATGAAGGCCAAACACAAATGGACCGATGTGAGCTTCAATGCGAACATGGAATACTGGCACGACCGACTTCCTAAGGGGAACACATTGCCAACTAGTATCAAGGAGGCCAAGAAAATCGTGTGCCTTCTCGACCTACCACACATTAAATACCACGCATGCATCAATGATTGTGCACTTTATCGGAATGAGTACGCGGATAGAACCACATGTCCAGTGTGTGGCCAAGGACGGTACAAGAGAGGGAACAAGAAAGTTCCTCGAAAAGTGGTATGGTACTTTCCTATCACCCCCCGTCTGCAGCGATATTTCGTAGATCCTAAGGAAGCAAAGCTCATGCAATGGCACGCAGAAAGAGAGAAACCCGAAGATGATCCAGAGAAGGGCAAGATCCTGACACACCCTTCAGACGCTAGCCAATGGAATGCATTAGACATCGAGTTCGAAGAGTTCGGGGGCGATGCAAGGAATGTCAGGCTGGGTATGAGCACCGATGGACTCAATCCTTTTGGAAACCAGAGTAGCACGCATAGCACCTGGCCCGTGTTTGTATGGCCGTACAACCTCCCCTCGTGGCTATGCACGAAGCAAAGGTATGTACACATGAGCATTCTTATTCAGGGGCCAAAACAACCAGGTATCGATATGCATCTGTATCTCGGGCTATTGAGAGAGGAGTTAGCCAGCTTGTGGGAGACACCGCCCCGTACGTGGCACACCTACACTAAAGAATATTTCCATCTGAGAGCCGCGTTGCTCACGACTGTGCAGGACTATCCTGGTTATGCATATGTATCGGCCCAAGTGAACCACGGACACAATGCATGCGTCAAGTGCATGGATGAGACACCACATCTCCAGCTACCAAGGGATCCCGGGTCTTCGAAAACCGTGTTCCAAGGTACTCAAAAGTGGCTCCGCATGGATCACCCGTGGAGAAAACTTGGTGACTTGTTCAATGGTAAGGTCGAGCTCGAAGGAGCCCCGTGTCCGAGGAGCGGTGAAGAAATCGAGGAGCTTTTGAATAATTGGGTAGATTGCCCTGCGCCTGGATGATGATGCTGGGTTCAATGCATGGGGCTGTCAATATGGGGATGGGGTGTTTTGTCTTGCAGGGATTTCATTTGAGTTGCCCATTTCTCCTGAAGTGTCGATTCACTTCCGTTTCGGTTGAGAAATGGGCACTCCTAGGTCAAAAAATTAGCAAAGGTCATGCCGAATTTTTCGGCCGAGATTTGTGCTAACTTTTTGCCTCTTTTAAATAGAGTAGTGCAAACATGTCGAGCAACAAGGAGTCTGGCCCTTCTAAGCACATGATCAGCGTCGAAGAACAAGCTAGACAGGCTAACCAGTCATTCTGGCGGGGGTCCCAATAAGAGGAGGAGGAGGAGGAGGCGATGAGGATGACACCACCACTAGAGGAGGAGGCGACCGTCGCCAGAGCTGCTGGGGCCAATGAGGGCGGAGATCCTGATTACGAGGGGGACGAAGACGACTGCGATGGAACTAGTGAAGGCGGCGGTGAAGAGGATGACACCACCGATGGCGGCGCCCGCACCGATGGTGGCGAGCACACGGATGGTGGTAGCGGCAACCCGGACGCTTCTTAGAAGAAGAAGAATAAGAAGGAATAGAAGGAGCGGAAGGTGCCAGTGCTCGCCACCATCTGTGATGAGTTGACTGAGGTCACAGAAAGTGGCCTACCCATTGCGCCAGAGGCGATTGCTGAAGGGTACGGCCTGCAACTCGGGTGCATCATCCGAGAAAGCATGTCGATCAACACGAAGTACATCAGACATGCTGACAATGCAACTTTGGTCAATAACCTCCTTAAGAAGCTTCACAAGCGATACAGATTCCCAGAGCGGTTTAGAACCTTGAGAGAAAGAACCCGGTGAACAAACTAGCCCTCACGAAGATGAGCAATACCTTGAGCAGCTGGAAAACCCGGGTGAAGAATAGCATTGACAAAGGTGGAAGCTGGGAGGTTATTAGTAAGAAAAATCCGATGCTCGATGAAGAGGAGTTTACGATATTCAAGGTGGATATAGCTACCGGTGACGCTATAAAATGGACTAAATGGGGACAGAGTATGCGGGAACAGAACATCGGTAACCACCGCCTTGGAAGCGGCGGTTATAGGGGGAAACAGGCCATTTGGGACAAGGAGGACGCCGAGCTTGAACGCCTTGGTAAAGACAACCCTTGGCTTAAAATCACAGACTTGCAGCTTAGGCAATTTGATCGGGCCCACTACTACCTAGACACGGAAACAAGGGAGTTCATCACCGACGATCCGGAGGTGAAGGAATTTCAGAAGAAGCTGGTAAGGAATTTATCGCCGATCTCAAGTCTATTGCGTTCTAATTAAAATAATGAAGTCAAGAATCTAAATGGGCTCACCTTTCCTTGTCTCTGCAGGAGGAGGAACTGAACGCTACTGTCATAGAGTCGTCCTAGGATTCGACGGAGCAGTAGGACACGGTTTTCAACAGGGCGACCAATGCTTACAAGAAGAGGGACAAGGGGTTGCCGCCATCCTCAGCTGGCCGTGTGTCCAGGTTCGGTACGAGCATGAAGTTCAAGGAGTACTACAAAGAGGACGCCAAGAAAAGAAGGGAGAGGAAGAACCAGGATAAAGCCCTATTGCAGAGCTGAAGATGAAGGTGCAGACATTGGAGGAGAAGGCGGTGGACGAGAAATCGGTGGACAAGTTAGTGGAAGAGAAGCTCCGCTCGATGATCCCCCCTGAGTTTTTCGAGGGGCTTACTGCTTGGAATGCGGGAGGTCAACAGGGGCCGATACATCTGCCCAGCTTAAGCAGCAGCAACTCAGGCATGAATGTTACCGTGTCGCCGGACCTAGTGACCCCACCGTCCATCAACGTCGGGACGCAGCCGCTCGTTTTGGTCACACCGACACCCCCTCTTGCCAAAGATACCAATAAGGCGCAGCTGACGGCGGTGGTGCTTCGTGAGGCACCCGAGCAGGCGATTGCAGATGATGATAGGCTGGCCGCCAGCATCGGCCGTGTC
Source organism: Avena eriantha (assembly GCA_910589775.1). Classification (NCBI taxonomy): domain Eukaryota; kingdom Viridiplantae; phylum Streptophyta; class Magnoliopsida; order Poales; family Poaceae; genus Avena; species Avena eriantha. The sequence continues at coordinate 84,731,852 of OU342741.1, forward strand.
TCTACATTAGCCGAGATCCATGCCATCACCAAGGTAACTAATTAGTTAGTGCACGTCATCTCCTTTATGCCTTTGATGCATGACTGCTGCCATCTCATGACGCCCAACAACATGTTTTTTCCTCAAGACACTTCTTGCGTACTCCTGCTTAAAGATGTCGGCGGTGAGTTGAAGGATGTTGCCAAGGGCCCTCTTATACAACCGGCGAGCCGCACGATGCACAACAATCCAATGGATGATGACGTGATGAGGTTCAGGTTGGCTCGGGTGTTGCCAGGGTGCGATGACATGGACCCCCCTTTCAACCTCAGGGAGCCAACGAACACAAGACCCTTGGGGAATGCTACAACTGGCCCTTGACATGGCTGAAGACCCAGATTCGTCTTGCGGGGGGAGCACCGGCACCACCTCTCGACCGATCGCCTGGCCACCACCTCGGAAGCCAGTAGCCGCCGTCATCGCCACCACCAGCCGTCACCATCAACTCTTGGCAGCGTGTGCACCGCCACATGGCAAAGACGTTGTGTCGCAACTGCCGTCGCCCCCGCTACCACCACCACATGATGGCACCCATGAAGATGATGATGAATTGGTCAACGTTGATGACTTCATCAACACTGGCGCTGCCAAAGGATTGTGTATTCCTTCTGTGGATGAAGAACCCTTCACAGCTTGCGACGACCATCAAGCTAGTCGGCCCAATACATGCATGCAGCGCCTGGTCTTCCATGGTCTTTCTCAAGAGACGCCTCCAGCCGCTGATCCACCACAAGAGAAACCGGGATTGGTTTTCAGCCCCAACACACTCCGAAAGGCGACTGATGAGTATATGGCAGTGGCTGACACTGTTGTGAAGATGAAGCACTACAGGAAGAGAGGTAATAATAATAAGGGTGCAAGCCAGCCTCTTCCGAAGAGGATCCGGGGTCAGGACGCCGTTGTCGTACCATCCACACAATATGGCTTGCCCCGAGTGCATGTAGCTGGTGATCCGATATTGACTACGAATATGATCCACATTGCGGTTGGAGCCATGTCAACTTTGCACGAGGGTGTCAAGACACTAAGGGCCTCCTTCTTAAAGACGAAGATCCAAATTACCCGGTTTTCACGGCCAAGGTGCCATTGGATGTGGGCTTCGTCGATGAACCACCCGCGGATATATTCTTCATAGCGTTCAAGGACATATTCAAGATGTTTCTCACGAAACGGCTGGACTATAACTTGGTCCGCCTATACGCGCTCAATCTGGCGATCACGATCAAGAGAGAAAGTACCCTGGAAATTGCGATAGTGGATCCCTACTACATGCGGGACAGCCAGTTGGTCGAAGGATCAGAGACACGGACCAAGGCGACAGCGTACCTCGAGAAGTTCATGGTGGACAACAAGAGGAAGGGCACACTTCTTTTGCCTTTCTTTCCCGAGTAAGTACACACACTCGCTCATCGCCACTGTAACTTATGCATTTCTTGTAGATTTCTTCCTTTGCTCTTTTTCCAACATTCCGTTCCAATTGTGTTGCGCAGAGACAAATATTGCACACTCATCGTCCTTGCCGCGAGGTATTCGCTAGCCATGTATTTCGACTCGGGGAGTTTGACAAAGAAGAAAGACTACACCAGAATAAGGGGTATTCTCAATGAGGCTCTCGAGGGCTACACCAAGAAGGATGCACCTTCGTAGATAGGGGGAATGTATCAAGGATGGCAAACACGTGTTCAAGCACGTGCTCGAGTTCCCCTGCTGTCGTCGGATTGAGGACAAGTACGCCATGAGGGGGTCCTCGAGGCGTGCGGAAGAGAGGGGTGTGAGACGTATGGTGTTCCGGCACGGTGAGCACACAAGTTTACCCAGGTTCGAATCCGTCGGCTTTGGACGGATCCTACTCCTGCTAGCAATCCAGTAATACGGCAGAGCCGGAATATGGGTTACAAGGGTTTCGCCTGTGCGAGTTGAGGGTTTAAAGTGTTAGGTGCCCTAAAGGCTCTCCCTAGGACGGCTTATATAGATATCCGGCGTAGGGTTTACAGGAGAGATCTATCCAGCTACGACTAAGAGTCGGTTACAGAGTACATCTTGAACTACAAGTAGCATTATGGGCCTAAGTTGGTAAGTCTTCTGGGCCTTCCCGTAGCCGGATTGGACTCCGTCTTTCTCCCTGACTGGGTCGCCCATGAAGCAAAGCTCTAACCCGAAGTGGGCCACCCTAGTTAGTGAGGAACTGTGAGGATACCCGGAAAGTATATCCCCAAGAGCAGCCCCCGGAGGCCTCCAAGATCCAAAGTCGGATTCATCATCGTCTAGCTTGATCTTCGGCTTGCAGAATCTTGAAGGGCTCCTGAAACTTCACAACAAAAAATATGATCCAGGTCTTAAAAATAAGTCGGACCTATCAACAGGTTACTCGGATTTTCCAGCTTGATTTCAAACTAAGCCGGAACTTGGTCTCTAACGCCACCTGACACAAGTCATGGTCAAGTCATGTCATCTGACAGACATCCTGTTAGCACGACCGTTGGTGGGTCAGCGGTTCGCGGAACCGAGGCGCCGTTTCAATGCGTGTGCGGAGATCGAGGCGACGTAATCATCGTGTGGGTCCTTCCAAGTTCCTTCCATGACGCGTGGCGGTTACATTGTAGCATTTGCACGAATCTTGGCGTGGTTAGGTGGATATAAGGGGTTAGGATTTTCTCCTTCTCTCTTCACTTGTTCCCTTGCCTTTTCCTCTCCTCCAAATATCCCCCGCGCGCACAGAGCTCCTCCGTTTTCCCCCCAAAACTCCTAGCGCCGCCCATCCTAGGTCATCTGCCCGTCGGAGAAATGGCTTCTTCTTCCTCTTCCGGCTTGGCGGCAGCAGTGGCGATGGCGGCGGTGGAGAAGGAAATCTTCCGTGGGGTCTGGATCCCCTACGTGATTGACGACGAGAAGCTCCAGAACGTGGAGAATGAAGGGCTCCTCCGTGCCGGCGACTAGTGGAGCGGCTTCGAGGAAACCGTCCACTTCGGCACCCACCTCGACAGAGGTTTGTCGTTTCCTCCCTCGGAGTTCTTCTCCGAGGTGATTGACCATGACGGAGTTCAACTCCATCATCTTCCTCCCAACTCTCTCTTAGAGATGAGCGCTTATGCTTCTTTGTGTGAGGGCTTTCTCGGCATTAGGCCGAGTTTGACGTTATTCCGGTACTACTTTCATGTCCGAAGAAACTCTATTACTACAGGTGTTCCTTATATCACCGGTACCATTAGTTTTTCGCTTAGACGCGAGCGCGCATATCCCAAAATCCTAGCCAGTGACTCGGTCAAACAATGGCCAGCCATGTTCTTTTACCATAGGGATATTCTGGCTCCCGACAAAGCTACTGCTTTGCCGGCTTTTGTTGACGGAGCTGCCACGGCCCAACCGTCTTGGGACGAGGCCGCTCCGGCTCTCAGTGACGATCTGATCCTCGCTAAGAGGCGGGTCGAATATCTGATCAAACACAAGGGACTGAAGGGATCTGACTTGGTCCAATGATGGGTCTCACGCCGGATCCAGCCCCTTCAGTACCATGGAGATCGACTGATGCACTCCATCACGTCGTCCAAGGAAGACTCCCTCCGCATTAGCCCCAAAGCCTACACCACGCAAGTCTATATAAGCCAGATTAAGTGGCTGATCACGGAGCGGATCAAGAGGAGGATCCCGGAGGTTTCCCTGGATATGCATACAGCGGAAAACACCGTAGTGCCGGTAAGCTTCTATCAGTACACCTTTTTATGTGTTTCAATCTTTGAGTTATACTGCAATACTGATATGTTTTCTTCTTTTCAGCTTGCTGACCTCCCCAAGTCGGAATTTTCTCCGCTCGAAGGATATCCTCCAGAGTTTTCTCCAGAGACAGAAGTGGTACCATTGCCAGACCTTGCGCTTAAGAAGCGCAAAGCTCCGACAGTGGCTGTTGGTACAAAGGAGGTGCCCGTCGTGAAGAGGTAACTTTCAATCACAACTTCCGCCTTTGCACTTTACTCAAATTTCCTTCCGAGATGTAATGTTTCCGACTTTACTACATTCTCAGAGCAAAACCGCTCATCAAGGGAAAGGGGAAGGGAACTTCTTCGAAGCCCCTGCGACAGACGAAGCTTACCATAGCTTCTCCTGTCGTGGCTCCTCCGACTCTTGCCCCTCAACCTTCCGCAACGCCGGTGATCATCCCTTCTCCGGTCGTCACAGAAGATCCGGCTCCTTCAACGGAGCCTGCGATCCTTGAATTGCAAACTGACATCACCATGGGTGAGTCAGATTTAGATAAGGGTGAACCCTCTTTGGGTAATGATCCCTCGGCAGAAACCTTCGCCGAAAACATTCTCAGCAATCCGGGACTTGCTAAGTTTGGCTTGTCCCAGAAATCTGCTGAAGAGATCCAGCGGCTGGCCAGGCAATGCCTGGAGAAAAGTACCTTATCTGCCGAAGAAGAAGTGCAAGAAGCAGAGGACGTCAAGCACTCTAATCTTCTTGAACAAGTGCTTCTTCGCGATGAGAGGATCAGGTCTGGGGAGCTTCCAACTGCTCCTGTGACCCCTCTAACTCACGCTGAGAAGGTTGAAGTTGAAGTTAACGCGAGTTTGGATAAACTCACTCGCGAACAATATGTAAGTCGGAATTCCAACTCCTGTTTTTCCTTTATTTCATATCATATCCTCTAGCCCCCAAGCATGAAGTAGGATAAATAATCCGGGTGTATGCTTCCTTAGGATGCCAAAGAACGAACTAGTGTAGCCCCCAAGGCTCGTGCTGATATTAGCAAAAATAGCCCGAGTCTTTAGTAGCTTTCTAACTTTGGGTATTCTGACTTATAGAAAGTATATTCCTATAACCAGGATTTATTAAAGAATGGCTGTGATAAGCGGAGAGAGATCAGAGCTCTCTGACTTAAAAATGTTGAGCTGAAAGTTGCCAAGGATGAAGCCGAAGGTAAACATTCCGAGACTCAAACCTTGTCTTTGTGTTTTCAATGTCGAATTTTTTTCGTTGAACTGTTGTTCTTTTTGACTTACAGCACCGGTGAAACAATCCTGTGCTATGATTGAAGAGGCCGAGAACCTCAAGACTTTGGTGGTGGAGAACAAGGAGCTTAGCCAAGAGCTAGATCAGCTCAAGGCAGATCATGAAAAAAGCATTACTCAAATCCTTGAATCCTCCTCCATGGCTACTGATGAGCGTGGTTGCAAGATTGCTGCTCAAGATCAAAAAATATCGGACCTCAATAATGAGTTGTGCAGAGAGAGGGACCTTTCCGAAGCGCTCCGGGATGAACTCTAGAGTCTTCGGGAAGAGAAGACCAAAATTGACGACGTCATTTTGGTACGTTCCATCTGTCTGATTTGTCTTTTTCCTTCGACTTCTTTTAATGTCGGATTTTTCTTTAACTGTCTTTGTTTACAGGTCCTCTGAACTTGACGGAATCCACCTCCACTGAGCCCCGCACCTACCGGCTTACAAAAGTCGGTGACCTGCTTCATGACTTCCGCCAATCCATTGAAGACATTGGCGAAGCTCTCAAGATTCCGGACATGCATAGCATGTTGGATTTTCAGGTGCGGGACAAGGCAAAGGAGATGCCGCAGCTCGTCCAGGATTGGAACATGTCTTACGTGCGGACTGCGGCGCAAAACGCTCTTACCTTGGTCATGAGCCACCATGGAAACATGGAAATATGGCAAGTGACCAGAGGGTACTGCAAAGTAGATGAAGACGATCAGGAGCAAGACATCCAAGCCATCATGGACTCCTGCGCTGGATATGGGTGTCACGTGCCTGTTTGACCAGCTACGAGATCCCTTTCTTCACCCGCGTGGACACTCCGCCTCCGCCTCCAGAAGATTCAGCAGAAGTTTCCGACGATGAATGCACCACCTCGGATGCGGACTTCTCGAAATGATACCAAGGCGACGTCTCCAGCGAGCCGGCAGCTCCTTCATCTCCTCCTGCATCATAAATTGCCAGAAATATTTGTATTATCCTAAAAAACATGATGCGTCTATAATTATGAAGTACTATTATTTTGCTAGTGCTAAGCTTTTGATCTATTCAGCACTTTTGGCTTTAAATTTTTTGTGTGCCTGAAATGTTTACACAAGCACTTGCAATTTTTCGTCTATACTTATCGTTTATATGGCTTTCTGCCTCGTTCCTTTTGTGAGCCGGCTAAACCTTCTGCCGGAAACTTTGCCGAGTAACGGAGCTCAATTGCTAAACCAGTTTAAACTCGGAAACAAAGCCTGCTTCCAGTACCAACAATTCACTACTCGGAAAATGCCCGCATCCAGCAATCAGACAAATAACCAAAGTAAAAAACTAGAAACTTTAGAGTTATACCCGAAGGTAGCAATTTTAGAATCAGAAATCTAAACCAAAACGAACATGAGCATAAAGTACTTTCAAGCATTCTGGGATTTTCGACTATGGCATGATCATTTGGAAATAAGATGGTAAAAACTTCTCAGAAAAACTTGAGGCAACCAAAACTTTTATTTCTCTCAGAGCATGTACATATATATGGTTACAAAGAAGGATAAACTAAGAATAAAAGGGACGTAGCTGAGCAATATTCCACGGTCTGCTAACTCATCCGGATTTGTACTGCCTCCAGCTCTCTTTCTCTTCTTAGTAGCAGGTCTTTCTTTGACTGGCCTCATGTCAGTTGAGTAGTACGATCCATTGTGCAATACTCGACTAACTAAAACGGGCCCTTCCCATACTGGGGAAAGTTTGTGCTTTCTTTGTTGCACAAGCCGGAGAACCAAATCACCTTTATTGAAAGATCTATTTCGGACTCTCTGTCTCTGATACTTGCGTAACTTCTATTGATAGGCTGTAGATCTCATTTCAGCAACGACGCGAACTTCTTCGACTAAGTCGAGATCATTTTGTCGAGAAATCTCGGCATCCTCTTCAATATACGTGGCCACTCTAGGAGAAGTATGAATCAAATCACTAGGAAGAACCGCTTCTGCGCCATAGACCAAGAAGAAAGGTGTGTATCCTGTTGACCTGTTTGGAGTTGTTTGTAAACTCCAAATTACATAGGGTAATTCCTCTGCCCAAGCCCTCGCAGCATGTCATAGTGGTGCTTCGAGTCTCGGTTTTAGGCCTTGTAGGATTAAACCATTTGCTCTTTCGACTTGTCCGTTAGCCTGTGGATGTGCGACTGACGCAATGTCAAGCCGGATATTTTGCTCGTTGCAGAATTTAGCCAATTCTCCCATAGAAAAGTTACTCCCATTGTCCGTGATAATGCTATGCGGATAACCATATCGGATTATAACATCCTCGACAAATCTTTTGGCTGTTGCTCCATCACAACTTGTGACAGGTTTAGCCTTAATCCATTTGGTGAATTTATCCACCATCACTAAGAGGTGAGTAAATCCACTTGGAGCTCGTTTAAATGGTCCTACCATATCAAGCCCCCAGACCGCAAAGGGCCATGTTATAGGTATTGTTCGCAGCTGATCAGCCGAAACATGAGCTTGTTTGGCATACTTTTGGCAGCCTTTGCACGTCTTGACTAATTGTTCGGCATCTGCCTGAGCTGTAAGCCAGAAAAATCTGTGTCTAAAAGTTTTTGCCACTAAAGATTTGGCTGTAGCGTGGTGACCACACTCGCCTTCGTGGATTTCTCTTCAGATTTCCACTCCTTCTTCCAGAGATACGCAGCGCTGAAAACCCCCAGAAACACTCCGTTTATGTAGCTCACCTTTAACAATAGTATAGGCTTTTGCTCGTCGGATAATCTGTCGGCTCAGAACCTCGTCTTTGGGTAATTTGCCATCTACCAGATAATCTAAGTAGGGTTGAGTCCAGCTGGGAATTACAGCCAGAAGTGCTATTAGAGGTGAGTTGGATTTGGTCGGATATTCCTCATCTACTCCCTTTATTGAGGGAACTTTGAGGTGCTCTAAAAAAGCGCCATCCGGGACCTCTTTCCGTGCAGAGCCTATCCTAGATAGTGCATCCGCTTCCTCGTTTTCTGCTCGAGGGATGTGTTGAACCTCAAACCCTTCGAACGATTTAGATAAATCATCCATGATAGCTTTATATGCTGCCATGTGTTTATTTGCATTACAAATATCCGACACTTGTTGAGCAACAAGATCTGAATCTTCGTAACACATCAAACATCGGATGCAAATATCCTTAGCAATCTGGATTCCATGCAGCAGTGCTTCATACTCGGCAATATTGTTTGTCGCTGTGAAGTGGATCTGCAACACGTATAGAAGTTTATCTCCTTGGGGTGATTTGAGCACCACGCCAGCCCCCGAGCCCCCGTGAGCCTTAGACCCATCAAAGTAGAGGGTCCAATATTCCGACTCAGGGAGGATCATATTTTCCTTTGTCTTTGTCCAATTAGCGATAAAGTCAGCAAGGATTTGGGATTTCATTTTTGTACGGGGTTTATACTCAATATCGAAAGCTGAAAGCTCTATGCCCCATTTGGCGACGCGTCATGTGGCGTCACTATTGTTGATTATATCTCTCATGGGAGCAGTACTCACCACGGTAATTGGATGCTCCTGAAAATAGTGTCGTAACTTACAAGATGCTAGAAAAACACCGTAAGCCAACTTTTGATAGTGCGGATATCGCTGTTTTGACTCTGTCAGGACCTCACTAACAAAGTAAGTCGGACGCTGCACCAGGTGTTCCTGATTTTCCTCTGGTCTCTCCACCACCATGATGATACTAACGACCTTATTTGTCGCTGCAATGTAGAGCAACATCGGTTCCTGAGGTTCCGGCGCTGCAAGGATAGGAGCAGATGAGAGTACTTTCTTTAGGTCTTGTAGTGCAGCTTCAGCTTCGTCAGTCTAGACAAAATCCTTGGTCTTCTTCAGCAGTTTGTATAATGGTGCGGCTCTTTCACCAAGCCGGCTTGCAAATCGACTGACCGCAGCAATGCAACCAGTTAATCTTTGTACGTCCTTCAGGCGAGTTGGCCTGGAAATATTGAGAATATCCTTGATCTTGTCGCGGTTCACCTCTATGCCTCTTTGAGACACGATGAAACCTAACAATTTTCCGGCTGGTATTCCAAAGAAGCATTTCTTCGGGTTAAGCATGATGTTGTATTTTCGTAGATTGGCGAACGTTTCCTCCAAGTCGGAAATCAACATTTCCTTCTTTTTGGACATGACCGCGATATCATCCACGTATGCATGTACATTGCGTCCGAGTTGATCATGGAGGCAACGCTGCATCGTGCGCTGGTACGTAGCTCCTGTGTTCTTCAGCCCAAAGGGCATCGTAACAAAACAGAAGGTTCTGAAGGGGGTTATGAATGAAGTTTTGACTATGTCAGATTCCTTCATCCGGATTTGGTGATAACCGGAATATGCGTTGAGAAAACAGAGGAGTTCCGAGCCTACCGTAGAATCGATAACTTGATCAATTCTAGGCAGAGCGAACGGATCTTTTGGACAAGCCTTGTTCAAGGCAGTATAATCAACACACATCCTTAAATCAGTGGTGTCCTTTTTAGGGACCATTACAGGATTGGCCGACCACTCAGTGTGGATGACCTCTTCTATGAATCCGGCTAACTCGAGCCGTGCTAGTTCCTTAGCTATTGCCTTACGCTTTTCATTGCCAAAACATCGTAGGGACTGTTTGACGGGTTTAGCGTTCGGGTTTACATTTAAAGAGCGCCCGGCAAGTTCCCTAGGTACTCCAGTCATGTCAGATGGCTGCCATGCGAAGATATCTTGATTTGCTTGGAGGAACTTGACGAGCACGCTTACCTATGCGCTATCTAGGCCTACGCCTATCTGGGTCACCTTTGAGGGGTCATCATCCTTCAACGGTGTCTTCTTCGTCTCTTCTGATGCCTTGAACTCCAGATTTGGCTTTGTCACCTTCTTCTTCGTTGCGGGCATCTGGGACGGATCTATGCTCTTCTTGATCTCCTGGTACTCCTGGGCGTGCAGCACGGCTTTGGCAAAGGCGGCATTTCCATCCTCGCACTCTCGCGCTTTCTTCAGGTCTCCCTAAATGGTGATCACGCTGTTGGGACCTGGAATTTTCATCATATTGTAAATGTAACACGGACGAGCCATAAAAGCCCAGTAAGTCGGACGTCCGAATATAGCGTGGTACGTGCTCTTGAACGGGACCACTTCGAAGGAAAGTGCCTCCGTTCGATAGTTCTTTGGAGTTCCAAAGGTGACATCCAAAGTAATCTCTCCCAGGGAATTAGCTTGTCTTCCTGGGACAACTCCATGAAAGATCACAGAGCTATGGTTCAGCTGGGTTTCCGAGATCTTCATCCGGTGTAGCGTTTCGACATAGAGAATATTGATACTGCTACCACCGTCCATGAGGGTCTTGGAGAAACCATAACCGTCAATAAGTGGATTGACGATTAAGGCGTATTTTCCTCGCCTGTGCAACTTAGGCGGATGATCAATGCAGTCAAATGTGATTGCCACTTTCGACCAATCCAAGTATTGGGGGACAGCCGGAACTGTTGCGTTGAGCTCATGTAAAACTGCTTTCTTGACCTTTGCTGGTTGAGATCCGAGGAAAGTGATGTAAGTGTCCTTCTTGGTGGGAAAAGTTTTCTTCCCTTCCGGCTTGGGATTTGAAGCATCAGCTTCCTCCATGTCGGAATCTTCCTTGGTCTCTTTGTCTTTTTCGGGATTTTTCTTTCCCTTCTTTCGCTTAGCTTTGTAGCCAGCGGTTTCATCTCTTTTGATGTCGTCATTGAAACGACATTCAGCGTTGGTGTGGGACGAGCCCCCATTGGCGTCTAGGTGATGCACACATGGGTTATTGGCAATGTCGGCCCAAGAGTAGGTTTTTCCTGGTTGCTGGTCTCCTCTACCTTGGACCCTTGAAGTCCCACGGCCACGCCCGCGGCCTCCGCCGTGTCCTCCTCGTCCTCCAGACCCGAAAGTAGCAGTGACCACTACTGTTTCTGCGTTGGGTTTCTCTTCCGAGGTATTTTTGCGCTTCTGAGCTTGTTGCTTTGGTTGTTTTGCCGACTGAGGCACAGCTAGGGCATTGAGCAATCCCTCTACATCGTCGTCAGCATCTGCATACTTGCTCGCTGTTTCTATCATCTCTCCCAAGTCAGTGACCTTGTCACACTTCAAGCGGTGATGTAGTAGACCAATTGAGAGTCCTGCGATGAAAGCTTCAATCGCGGTTTGATCGTTTACTCCTTCACAGGAGTTCTTGGTGCCGATCCATCGTCCGAGGTAATCTCGGCAAGTTTCTCCGGCCTTCTGGGTGCAACGTTGTAGGTCTTGGACCGTACAGGGCCTCCGATATGTGCCTTCGAAATTCCGAAAGAATGCACTTTGCATGTCATACCAGTTATGCATGGTGTTCTCCGGAAGTTCATTGAGCCACGATCATGCCGTCTTCCGCAACATAAGTGGGAGATATCGGGTTGCGACCAGGCTGTTTCCGCCTTTGGCGATGCAGCAAGCTTGGAAAAAATCTTGTAGCCAGGTATATGGCCGAGCAATGCTGTCGTAGGCTTGGATATGCCTTGAGATAGCAAATCCTTCCGGGAATCTTGTAGCTCTAATGCGTGGTCTGAAGCACTTTGGGCCCACATAGATATCATTGTTTTCGTAGCGCCGCGCCTCTATGTTGGAGTTGATCCTGTGTCTTGCGTCGTTCGGGGATAGAGATCGTCCTGAATGTCGCTGTGGCTGCGGTGCGTTGGAGCCGGACTTCGGCTTCTGCCACCACCTCCTCCGTCGCGTCATCCTCCTTGTCCCCCTTGGGAGCTGTTGTAATGACTGCTTGGTGGAGAGGGTTGGGCAGCTGGATAGTTTCCGGCTGATCGCCGGCCTCCGTCCGGAACGTCATTATTTCGGTTCCGGGGAGGATCTTCGCTACGACGAGCCCCCTGCCGGCTTGTGCCAGCATGGTTTCCGTCGTTCCTTCGTCCGTTGGTCCCACCACGGTGAGGCTCAGCCGGACAGCTTGCATGTCTAGGAGGTGGCATTTTTTGACGATCCTCCTCCCGACGTTTCTCTTTATCTTCTCCCCTTTGATCGTTAGACTCTCGTCGGGGAGGATTCCTCGGATTCAGTGCAACAATGGCCTCTTTTTCGGCTGCTGGGGCGACGTTGCTCCAGTCATGCGTAGTTCTGTGATGCCATCCTGACGATCCGGTTCTTGAATAATTGTCCTCCCGACGTTCGGGGTGATGATGCTGCTTCAGAACGCGATGGGGTCTTACATCAGCCCACGCCGGATCTGTGCCACATTGGTCGGAATCCGAGACCAGTTTTTGACTTCTGGACAAGGCGACCTTTTGCTGCTCTAGTCCCTTGTTGAGTAGTTTGATACCCAAATGGATCTCCTCCGGTCCTGGATTAGCCGATAGAATTTCTCGGGCCGCCACGGTATTCTGTACTGGGGTTGGATATACCCAATCTCCTTTGCTATCTTTCTGTGGCTTCCCCATCTCATCTCCGAAAAGGACGGCACGGATATGTGGGAATTCTTCGTCATTGGTGTGGGAAAAGTTTCGATATGGCTGATCGTGAAAGCCGCAGGTACCTCAGGAAGCACGCATCGCACTTCGTCGGATATGTTGGATCCATATCCGGCTCTGTGATGCTGGAGAAAACACCGACTCGGTGCAGGAGGCAATTGGAACAAACGCCGACATTCCCGCATCCTCGGATGAATCTATGACATCGGTAGATTTCTGAAAGTTCTGCGCGGAATATGAAGAGGAGTACAACTCCAAAGCTGCAGAAGAAGGAGAAGCCATGGATGAAGGATCCGGGGAACACTCTCCCAAAGCGCAGGATGACATGGACGTCAGAGATAATCCCGAGGTCCAGATATCCGAAAGTACCGATCAGAGCTTGACTCCGGGAAATGGACCCAAAGCCGTCTTTGCTACCGGCGCTGCCAAGAAGGCAAAGAAGAAGAACAAGAAGAACAAGACCCCGACAAAAGACCCTCTGACAGAGGAGGTGATTGCCGAGGAATACGAGGAAGACTCGGATGGAGCACTTATCCTAGACGAGCCGAAAAAAGAAGCATCGGTGGATGGACACGTGATCACTGAAGGTGCGCGTAAACTCATCGATGCCGCCTTAACCACACCTATCCCTACAGCTGCAGAACTTACTGCAGATGAGCTGGACGAAAGGGCCCAGGCCCTAGAAGCGCGTCATCAACAACTCCTTGATGAAGCCAAAAACATCGAGGTGGAGAAGAAGCGCATTTCAACCAAGGAGTACATGTCCCGTCTACATCAGAAGACACGGAAGCATCACATAGATGACAACCAATTCCCACGTGTCCGTGCCGTCCTTTTCGGAGATGAGATGGGGAAGCCACGGAAGGATAGCAACGGAGATTGGGTATACCCAACACCAGTGCAAAATACCGTGGCAGCTTGTGAAATTCTATCAGCTAATCCAGGGCCACAGGAGATACGCTTGGGTATCAAGCTACTCAACAAGGGACTGGAGCAGCAGAAGGTCGCCCTCTCCGGAAGTCAAAAACTGGTCTTGGATTCTGACCAATGTCGCACAGATCTGGCATGGGCTGACGTAAGATCCCATTACGTTCGGGCGCAGTACCATCACCTCGAACGCAGGGAAGACAATATTCAAGAACCGGATCGTCGGGACAGCATTGCAGAGCTACACATAACTGGAGCAATGTCGCTCTAGCAGCCGAGAAAGACGCGATCGCTGCACTGAATCTGAGGAATCCTCCCCGACGAGAATTCAACGATCGAAAGGGAGAAGATAAGGAGAAACGTCGGGAGGAGGATCGTCAGAGAATGCCACCTCCTAGACATGAGAGCCGTTCGGCTGAGCCTCACCATGGTGGGAACGACGGACGAAGGAACGACAGAAACCACGCTGGAACAAGCTGGCAGGGGGCTCGTCATGGTCAAGAACCTCCCTGGAACCGGAATAATGACGCTCCAGACGGAGGCCGGCGATCAGCCAGAAACTATCCAGCTGCACCACCCTCTCCACCACATAGTTATCACAACGGCCCCCAAGGAGGTCAAGGAGGACGACATGGCGGAGGAGGTGGTGGCAGAAGCCGAAGTCCGACTCCAAGGCACCAGAGCCATAGCCGACATTCGGGACGATCTCTATCCCCGAATGACGCAAGGCACATGATCAACTCCAACATAGAGGCTCGGCGTTATGAAAACGACGACGTGTACGTGGGCCCAAAGTGCTTCGGACCACGCATCAGAGCTACAAAATTCCCGGAAGGATTTGCTATCTCAAGACATATCCAAGCCTATGACGGCATTGCTCGGCCAGACACCTGGTTACAGGATTTCTTCCAAGCTTGCTGCATCGCTAAAGGCGGAAACAGCCTGGTCGCAACCCGATATCTCCCACTTATGTTGCGGAAGACGGCGCGATCATGGCTCAATGAACTTCCGGCAAACACCATCCACAACTGGTATGACTTGCAAAGTGCGTTCTTTCGGAATTTCGAAGGCACATATCGGAGGCCCTGTACGGTTGGAGACCTACAGCGTTGCACCCAGAAAGCCGGAGAAACTTGCCGGGATTATCTCGGACGATGGATCGACACAAAAAACTCCTGCGAAGGAGTAAACGATCAAACTGCGATTGAAGCTTTCATCGCAGGTCTCCCAATTGGTTTACTGCGCCATCGCTTGAAGTGTGACAAGGTTACTGATCTGGGAGAGATGATAGAAACAGCGAGCAAGTATGCAGATGCTGACGATGATGCAGAGGGATTACTCAATGCCCTGGCTGTGCCTCAGTCGGCAAAACAACCAAAGCAACAAGCTCAGAAGCGCAAAAATACCTCGGAAGAAAAACCCAACGCGGAGACAGCAGTGGTCACTACTGTTTCCGGGTCTGGAGGACGAGGAGGACATGGCGGAGGCCGCGGGCGTGGCCATGGGACGTCAAGGGTCCAAGGCAGAGGAGAGCAACAACTAGGCAAAACCTACACTTGGGCCGACATTTCCAATAACCCATGTGTGCATCATTTAGACGCCAATGGGGGCTCGTCCCACACCAATGCTGAATGTCGTTTTAATGACGACATCAAGAGAGATGATACCGTGGGCTACAAAGCTAAGCGGAAGAAGGGAAAGAAAAATCCCGAAAAAGACAAGGAGACCAAGGAAGATTCCGACATGGAGGAAGCTGATGCTTCAAATCCCAAGTCAGAAGGAAAGAAGAATTTTCCCACCAAGAAGGACACTTACGTCACTTCCTCGGATCTCAACCAGCAAAGGTCAAGAAAGCAGTTCTCCACGAGCTCAATGCAACAATTCCGGCTGTCCCTCAGTATCTGGACTGGTCGGTAGTGGCAATCACGTTTGATCGCGCTGATCATCCGCCTAAACTACACAGGCGAGGAAAATACGCCTTAATCGTCAATCCACTTATTGACGGTTATGGTTTCTCCAAGACCCTCATGGACGGTGGTAGCAGCATCAATATTCTCTATGTCGAAACGCTACACCGGATGAAGATCTCAGAAACACAGCTGAACCATAGCTCTGTGATCTTTCACGGAGTTGTCCCAGGAAGACAAGCTAATTCCCTGGGAGAGATCACTTTGGATGTTACTTTTGGAACTCCAATGAATTATCGGACGGAGGCACTTTCCTTCGAAGTGGTCCCGTTCAAGAGCGCATACCACGCTATATTTAGACGTCCGGCTTACTGGGATTTTATGGCTCATCCATGTTACATTTACAATATGATGAAAATTCCAGGTCCCAACGGCGTGATCACCATCAGGGGAGGCCCGAAGAAGGTGCGAGAGTGCGAAGATGGAAATGCCGCCTTTGCCGAAGCCGTGTTGCATGCCCAGGAGTACCAGGAAATCAAGAAGAGCATAGATCCGTCCGAGATGCCCGCAATGAAGAAGGAGGTCATAAAGCCAAATCCGGAGTTCAAGGCATCAGAAGAGACGAAGACGACGCCGTTGAAGGATGATGACCCCTCCAAGGTGACCCAGATAGGCATAGGCCTAAGTAGCGCATAGGAAAGCGCGCTCGTCAAGTTCCTCCAAGCAAATCAAGATATCTTCGCATGGCAGCCATCTGACATGACCGGAGTACCTAGGGAACTTGCCAAGCACTCTCTAAATGTAAACCCAAACGCTAAACCCGTCAAACAGTCCTTACGACGGTTTGGCGATGAAAAGCGTAAGACAATAGCTAAGGAACTAGCGTGGCTCGAGTTAGCCGGATTCATAGAAGAGGTCATCCATACTGATTGGTCGGCCAACCCTGTAATGGTCCCTAAAAAGGACACCACTGATTTAAGGATGTGTGTTGATTATACTGCCTTGAACAAGGCTTGTCCAAAAGATTCGTTCGCTCTGCCTAGAATTGATCAAGTTATCGATTCTACGGTAGGCTCAGAACTCCTCTGTTTTCTCGATGCATATTCTGGTTATCACCAAATCCAGATGAAGGAATCTGACAAAGTCAAAACTTCATTCATAACCCCCTTCAGAACCTTCTGTTTTGTTACGATGCCCTTTGGGCTAAAGAACGCAGGAGCTACGTACCAACGCACGATGCAGCGTTGCCTCCATGATCAACTCGGATGCAATGTACATGCATACGTGGATGATATCGCGGTCATGTCCAAAAAGAAGGAAATGTTGATTTCCAACTTGGAGGAAACGTTCGCCAATCTACGAAAATACAACATCATGCTTAACCCGAAGAAATGCTTCTTTGGAATACCAGCCGGAAAATTGTTAGGTTTCATCGTGTCTCAAAGAGGCATAGAGGTGAACCGCGACAAGATCAAGGCTATTCTCAATATTTCCAGGACAACTCGCCTGAAGGACGTACAAAGATTAACTAGTTGCATTGCTGCGGTCAGTCGATTTGCAAGCCGGCTTGGTGAAAGAGCCGCACCATTATACAAACTGCTGAAGAAGACCAAGGATTTTGTCTGGACTGACGAAGCTGAAGCTGCACTACAAGACCTGAAGAAAGTACTCTCATCTGCTCCTATCCTTGCAGCGCCGGAACCTTAGGAACCGATGTTGCTCTACATTGTTGCGACAAATAAGGTTGTCAGTATGGTTATGGTAGTGGAGAGACTAGAAGAAAATCAGGAACACCTGGTGCAGCATCCGACGTACTTTGTCAGCGAGGTCCTGACAGAATCAAAACAGCGGTATCCGCACTATCAAAAGTTGGCTTACGGTGTTTTTCTAGCATATAAAGCTGTCGTGGATGATCTATCTAAATCGTTCGAGAGGTTTGAAGTTCAACACATCCCTCGAGCAGAAAATGAGGAAGCAGATGCACTATCTCGAATAGGCTCTGCGCGGAAAGAGGTCCCGGATGGCGCATTTTTAGAGCACCTCAAAGTTCCCTCGATAAAGGGAGTAGATGAGGAATATCCAACCAAATCCGACTCACCATTGATAGCAGTTCTGGCTGTAATCCCCAGCTGGACTCAACCCTACCTCGATTATTTGGTAGATGGCAAATTACCCGAAGACGAGGTACTGAGCCGACAGATTATTCGACGAGCAAAAGCCTATACTATTGTTAAAGGTGAGCTCCATAAACGGAGTGTTTCTGGGGTTTTTCAGCGATGTGTATCTCCGGAAGAAGGAGTGGAAATCTTAAGGGAAATCCACGAAGGCGAGTGTGGTCACCATGCTACAGCCAAATCTTTAGTGGCAAAAGCTTTTTGACATGGATTTTTCTGGCTTACAGCTTAGGCAGATGCCGAACAATTAGTCAAGACATGCAAAGGCTGCCAAAAGTACGCCAAGCAAGCTCATGTTCCGACTGATCAGCTGCGAACAATACCTATAACATGGCCCTTTGCGGTCTGGGGGCTTGATATGGTAGGACCTTTTAAACAAGCCCCAAGTGGATTCACTCACCTCTTAGTGATGGTGGACAAATTCACAAAGTGGATCGAGGCTAAACCTGTCACTAGTTGTGATGGAGCAACGGCCAAAATATTTGTCGAGGATGTTATAATCCGGTATGGTTATCCGCATAGTATTATCACGGACAATGGGAGTAACTTTTCCATGGGAGAATTGGCTGAATTCTGTGATGAGCAAAATATCCGGCTTGACATTGCGTCAGTCGCACATCCACAGGCTAACGGACAAGTCGAAAGAGCAAATGGTTTAATTCTACAAGGCTTGAAACCAAGACTCGAAGCACCACTACGACGTGTTGCGGGGGCTTGGGCAGAGGAATTACCCTCTATAATTTGGAGTTTACGAACAACTCCGAACAGGTCAACAGGATACACACCTTTCTTCTTGGTCTATGGTGCAGAAGCAGTTCTTCCTAGCGATTTAATTCATACTTCTCCTAGAGTGGCTGCGTATATCGAAGAGGATGCCGAGATTTCTCGACAAAATGATCTCGACTTAGTCAAAGAAGTTCGTGTCGTTGCTGAAATGAGATCTACAGCCTATCAGCAAAAGTTACACAAGTATCATAGCCAGAGAGTCCAAAGAGGCAGTACAAATCCGGATAAGTTAGATAGACCGTGGAATATTGCTCAGCTACGTCCCTTTTATTCTTAGTTTATCCTTCTTTGTAATCATACATATGTACATGTTCTGTGAGAAATAAAAGTTTTGGTTACCACAAAGTTTTTCTGAGAAGTTTTTACCATCTTATTGCCTAAATGATCATGTCATAGTGGAAAATCCCAGAATGCTTGAAAGTACTTTATGCTCATGTTCGTTCTGGTTTAGATTTCTGATTCTAAAACTGCTACCTTCGGGTATAACTCTAAAAAATTCTAGTCTTTACTTGGGTTATTTGTCTGATTGCTGGATGCGGGTATCTTCCGAGTAGTGAATTGTTGGTACTGGAAGCCGGCTTTTTTTTCGAGTTTAAACTGGTTTAGCAATTGAGCTCCGTTGCTCGGCAAAGTTTCTGGCTGAAGGTTTAGCCGGCTCACGAAAGGGACGAGGCGGAAAGCCAGATAAACGATAAGTAGAGACGGAAAATTTCAAGTGCTTATGTGAACGTTTCAGGCACGCAAAAATTTCAAAAGCCAAAAGTGTTGAATAGATAAAAAGCTAAGCACTAGCAAAAGTCAATAGTACTTAATATTTACAAAACACATCATGTCTTTCTAGAATAATACATAGTTTTCTGATCTATGATGCAGGAGGAGATGAAGTAGCTGTCGGCTCGTTGGTTACTTCGCCTTGTTATCGTTCCGAGATGTCCGGATCCGAGGTGGTCCGTTCATCGTCGGAAACTTCTTCGGTTTCTTCTGGAGGAGGCGGCGGAGTATCTACGCGGGTGAAGAAGGGGATCTCGTAGCTGGTCAGATCAGCTACGTGGCACCCATATCCGGCGCAGGAATGCATGATGGCTTGAAGGTCTTGCTCCTGGCCGTCTTCGTCTACCTTGTAGTACCCTCTGGTCACTTGCCATATCTCCATGTTTCCATGGTGGCTCATGACCATGGTGAGAGCGTTCTGCGCAGCAGTCCGCGCGTAGGACATGTTCCAGTCCCGAACAAGCTACGGCATCTCCTTGGCCTTGTCCCACACCTAAAAATCCGACATGCTTGGCATGTCCGGAATCCTGAGAGACTCGCCAATGTCTTCAATAGACTGGCGGAAGTCATGTAGAAGATCACCGACTTGGGTAAGCCGGTGGGTGCGGGGCTCGGAGGAGGAAGAGTCCGTCAAGTTCAGAGGACCTATACACAAAACAAGTCAAGAAAAATCCGACATTGATGAAAGTCAAAGAAATGATAAGTCAGACAGATGGAACGTACCAAGAATGACGTCGTCAATCTTGGTCTTCTCCTCCCGAAGACTCTGGAGTTCATCCCAGAGCGCCTCGGAGATATCCTTCTCTCTGCCAAGCTCATTCTTGAGGTCCGAGATAATTTTATCTTGAGCAGCGATCTTGCGATCACGCTCTTCGGTGGCCATGGAGGAGGATTCCAGGACTTGAGCTATGGTCCTTTCATGATCCGCCTTGAGCTTATCCAGCTCTTGGCGGAGTCCCTTGTTCTCCACCACCAGGGTCTTGAGGTTCTCGGCCTCTTCAATCATAGTGATAGATTGTTTCACCAACGCTGTAAGTCAAAAAGAACAACAGTTCAGAAAAAATCGACATTAAAAAAGAAAAAGACAAGGTTTGAATCTTGAAATGATTTACCTTCGGCTTCATCCTTAGCTTCCTTGAGCTCAGCATTTTTAAGCCGGAGAGCTTTGATCTCTCTCAGCTTATCGCAGATCTTGGATAATAATTCCTGGTTATAGGAACATACTTTCTGTAAGTCGGAATACCCAAAGTCAGAAAGCTACTTAAGACTCGGGCTAATATTTTTTGCTAAATATCAGCACGAGCCTTGGGGGCTACACTAGTTCATTCTTTGGCATCCTAATGAAGCACAAACTCGGATTCTATATCCTACTTCATGCTTGGGGGCTAGAGGATATGATATAACATAATGTAAAAGCAAGAGTTGGAATTCCGACTTACATATTGCTTGCGGGTGAGTTTGTCTGAACCCGCGTTCACTTCAGCTGCCACCTTCTCGGTGAGGGTAGGAGGGATTACTGGGGCTGTTGGAAGCTTGCAAGTCCTGATCCTCTCGTAGCGAAGGCGGACTTGAGCGAGAAGGTCAGAGAACTTGACGTCCTCTGCTTCTTGCGCTTCCTCCTCGGGGGATAGATGACTTTTGTCCAGGACTTGCCTGCCCAGCCGTTGGATTTCCTCTGCAGATTTCCGGGATAGGCAAAACTTGGCAAGTCCCGGATTGCTGAGGAGGTTTTTGGCGAAGACTTCAGCCGAGCGATCATTACCCAAAGAGGGTTCACCCTTATCTTCAGCTGATGCACCCATGGTGACGTCAGTTTGCGACCCAAGGATCGCGGGCTCCGTTGGAGGAGCCGGATCTTCTGCGACCACCGGAGAAGGAATGATCATCGGAGTTGCAGAAGGTTGAGGGGCAGGAGTTGGAGGAGCCACGGCAGGAGAAGCTATGGTGAGCTTCGTCTATCACAGGGGCTTCGCAGGAATCCCTTTCCCCTTACCCTTGATGAGAGGTTTTGCTCTGAGAATGTAGTAAAGTCGGAAACATTACATCTCAGAAAGAAATTCGAGAAAGGTACAAAGGCGGAAATTGTGAATGAAAGTTACCTCTTCACAACAGGCACTTCCTTTGTGCCAATAGCCACTGTCAGAGCTTTGCGCTTCTTGAGCGCAAGGTCCGGCAATGGGACCACTTCAGTCTCCTGAGAAAATTTAGGAGGATATCCTTCGAGTGGAGCAAGCTCTGACTCGGGGAGGTCAGCAAGCTGAAAACAAGAAAACATATCAGCATTGCAGTATATAACTTAGAGATTGAAACACATAAAAGGTGTATTGATGGAAGCTTACCGGCACCACGGGGTTTTCTGCTGTGTACATATCTAGAGAAATCTCCGGAATCCTCCTCTCAATCCGCTCCTTGATCAGCCACTTGATCTGGCTGATGTAGCCTTGAGTGGTGTAGGATTTGGGGCTGATGCGGAGGGAGTCTTTTTTGGAAGATGTGATGGAATGCATCAGTCTATCCCCGTGGTACTGAAGTGGCTGGATCCGACGTGAGACCCAGCACTGGACCAAGTCGGATCCCTTCAGACCCACGTGCTTGATCAGATATTCGATCCGCCTCTTAGCGAGGATCAGATCGTCGGTGAGAGCTGGAGCAGCCTCGTCCCAGGAAGGCTGGGCTGTGGCAGCTCCGTCGACAAAAGCCGGCAAAGCAGTAGCTTTGCCGGGAGCCGGAATATCCCTATGATAGAAGAAAGTGGCTAGCCATTGTTTGACCGAGTCACTAGCAGAAATTTTGGGATATGACCGGTCTCGTCTAACAGAAAAGCTAATGGTGCCGGTGATGTAAGGAACACCGGCAGTGATGGAATTTCTCTGGACATGAAAGTAGTACCGGAAGAGAAGCAAACTCGGCCTAATGCCGAGAAAGCCCTCACAAAGCGCAGCATATGCACTCATTTCTAGAAGAGAATTGGGAGGAAGATTGTGGAGTTGAACTCCATAGTGATCTATCACCTCGGAGAAGAACTTCGAGGGAGGAAAAGACAGACCTCGGTCCAGATGGGTGCCGAAGTGGACACGCTCGCCCTCACGCAGGTTGGGGACGGTTTCGCCGGAGCCGCTCCGCCAGTCGCCGGCGGCGAGAAGCCCCTCCTTCTCCACGTTCTTGAGGCCGTCTTCGTCAAGGGCGCAGGGGATCCAGATTCCCTGGAAGCTCTCCTTCTCTGCAGGTGCTTCCGTCGACACCGCCGCCACTGCCGCCGCCAAACCAGAGGAAGAAGATGATGAAGCCATTTTTCTCCGGTGATAAAGTGACCTAAAAGCGGCGGCGCTGGGAGTTTTCTATGGGGGGGAGGACGAGAGAGCTCTGAGCACGCAGGAGGATTGGGAGGAAAGGAAACGGCAAATACTGGTGGAAAGGAGAAGGAGAAATCCAAACCACTTATATCCACCTAACTGCGCTAAGATTCGTGCAAATGCTATAGTGTAACCGCCACGCGTCGTGGAAAGAACTGGGAAGGACCCACGCGATGATTGCGTCTCCTCGATCTCCACGGTCGCATTGGAACGGCGCCTCGGTTCCGCGAACCGCGGACCCACCAACGGCCGTGCTGACAACACGCCTGTCAGATGACGTGACTTGACCATGCTTACGTCAGGTGGTGTGGAAACCAAGTTCCGGCTTAGTTTAAAATCGAGCTGGAAAATCCGAGTAACTAATTGATAGGTCCGACTTATTTTTAAGACCCAGATCGTATTTTTGTAAAGTTTCAGGAACCCTTCAAGATTCTGCAAGCCGAAGATCAAGCTAGACGATGATAAAATCCGACTTTGGATCTTGGAGGCCTCCGGGGGCTGCTGTTGGGGATATACTTTCCGGGTATCCTCACAGTTCCTCACTGACCAGAGTGGCCCACTTCGGGTTAGAGCTTTGCTTCACGGGCGGCCTAGTCGGGAGAGAAGACGGAGTCCAATCCGGCTACGGGAAGGCCCAGAAGACTTACCGACTTAGGCCCATAATGTTACTTGTAGTTCAAGATGTACTCTGTAACCAACTCTTAGTGGTAGCCGGATTGATCTCTCCTGTAAACCCTAGGCCGGATATCTATATAAGCCGTCCTAGGGAGAGCCTTTAGGGCACACCCAATACTTTAGACCCTCAACTTGCACAGGCGATACCATTGTAACCCATATTTCGGCTCTGCCGTATTACTGGATTGCTAGCAGGAGTAGGATCCGTCGAAAGCCGGCGGATTCGAACCTAGGTAAACTTGTGTTCTCACCGTCTCGGAATACCGTACATCTCACCCCCTCTCTTCCGCACGCCTCGAGGACCCCCTCATGGCGTACTTGTCATCAATCCAATGACACTTCTGATGCAACCGAGACATATAATCCTTAGTTGCCATGCGTTTCTTCTCCTCCTCGATGTTTTTGGCTTCATCCAGGAGTTGTTGACAACGCGCTTCTAGGGCTTGGGCCCTTTCGTCCAGCTCTTCAGCAGTAAGTTCTGTAGCTGTAGGGATAGGTGTGGTTAATGCAGCATCGATGAGTTTATGCGCACCTTCGGTGATCACGTGTCCATCCACCGATTCTTCTTTTTTCGGCTCTTCTGGGATAAGTGCTCCATCCGAGTCTTCTTCGTATTCCTCGGCAATCACCTCCTTTGTCATAGGGTCTTTTGCCGGGGTCTTGTTCTTCTTGTTCCTCTTCTTTGTCTTCTTGGCAGCGCCGGTAGCAAAGACGGCTTTGGGTCCGTTTCCCGGAGTCAAGCTCTAATCGGTACTTTCAGACATCTGGACTTCGGGATTATCTCCGACGTCCATGTCATCCTGCGCTTTGGGAGAGTGTTCCCCGGATCCTTCATCCATGGCTTCTCCTTCCTCTTCAGCTTTGGAGTTATACTCCTCTTCATATTCCGCGGAGAACTTTCGGAAATCCGCTGACATCATCGATTCATCCGAGGATGCGGGTACGTCGGCGTTTGTTCCAATTGCCTCCAGCACAGAGTCGGTGTTTTCTCTAGCATCGGCAGAGCCGGATCTGGATCCAACATATCTGACGAAGTGCGAAGCGTGCTTCCTGAGGTACCTGCGGCCCTCGTGATCAGCATGTCGAAACTTTTGATGGTCTCGAGAATTGCATCTGCGCTTGCGCCTTGCAGCATCATACGTCGCAGTGTGTACCTCAGGAAAGGCCTGTCTATCCCGACGTCGTCAGAGCCGAAATCAGTGTCGTTGACTAGCTCCTCCTGAATTTCGACTTCCACGCGTGGGTCGATCTAGGATCCGGCTTCTCCAGGGCGATCCACTCCAGATTCGACTTGGACCGCTAAGTCTTTTTCAGGCTCGAATTTCTCCACTATCTCCGCAACTGGTGCGGGCTGGGTGGGATTAGGGTTTTCTGAGATTCGGAATTCTGCCGCCTCCACAAACAAAGGGGACCCAGAAGATTCTTCTGCCTCTATCATCACCGCTGGGGTGGGTGTGGCAGGTTCAGCGAAACCGATGTAAACATCGATCTCGCCAAAAGACATGATTGTGTAGGCAGTCATGGCCTCCCTAGCCGGAATCCAAGTCTCGTCGAGAACGATGAGAGGGACGTCGCTGGCGTAGAGGATGCGACCGACGGCGATAGTCTCGCCGATTCTGATTCTTGTAGATTCCGCTCAAAACACAGATCCGAAGCTCACTTGCCCCAGAGTGGGAACCAACTATCGTCGGATTGAGGATAAGTAGGCCATGAGGGGGTTCTCGAGGCGTGCAGAAGAGAGGGGTGTGAGACGTACGGTGTGTAACACCCCATCCACTCCTAGGCCCAGGGGGTTTCACTCCTGGCAGCTTAATAGGATATCTAGACTGGCCCCATAGACATGATGGGCACCAACTATCATCGGATTGAGGACAAGTACGCCATGAGGGGGTCCTCGAGGCGTGTGGAAGAGAGGGGTGTGAGACGTACGGTGTGTAACACCCCGTCCACTCCTAGGCCCAAGGGGTGTCACTCCTGGCAGCTTAATAGGATATCTAGACTGGCCCCACAGACCAACACTAGTCTTTTTTGCGCACTTTGTCCTCACTCGTGCGCACCCGGTACCCACTTCCCGGTCGGTCACCCATCCTAGAATTGCTCTAGGCCAAGCACGCTTAACCTTAGAGTTCTTTTCGAATGAGCTTCTGGAAAAGAAGTTGCAACTTGTTGGTATGAGTATTCTATTAATCCTATTAAGCCATGTGCTTGGTCTCACATACACCCACCCTTTAGAAGATCGATGCCCTCATCGATCAAGCACACCCCAGGAACGTTCCCTCTTGGCACGTGTTTGTGCATCTAGTGCCGGCACATGTGCCATGCCGTGTCCACTCCGGGCCACACGCGCCATGCTCCACATGTCCCGCCACTAACCTGCACACACACGTCTAATTGAAGGAAATATGCCCTGAGAGGCAATAATAAAGTTGTTATTATATATTCCTTGTATATGATAGATGTTTATTTTGCATGCTATAATTGTATTGATAGGAAACATCAATACATGTGTGTTTAATAAACAAAAAGGGTTCCTAGTTATGCCTCTCTTATAGACTAGCTTGTTGATTAACAAGATGATCAAAGTTTCCTGATCATGGACATTGGATGTTGTTAATAACAAGGTCACAACATTTGTGAAATGATGTGATGAACATTCATCCGAAGTATAGCATTACGATCAAGTCATTATGTTTATATTGCTATAACATCATACAAAGTAGTCTTAGTCCTTAGACCATGAGATCATGTTAATTGCTAACACCGGAAGAGTATCTTGATAACATCAAACGTCACACCGTAACAGGGTGACCATAAAGGTGGGTTCAGTGCTATGAAGGTGTTATCTTGAGGCTCATGGATCAAGAGTGGAATTTGTCAATCCCGATGACGGATAGATATACTCTGGGCCCTCTCGGTGATATCACATTAAGATAGCTTGCAAGCAAGTGATGTGATCACTAGAATGTTATATCACGGGAACGAGAAAAGAGTGCATGTCGGTAACGAGATCAAACTAGGTATTTGGATACCGATGATCGAATCTCGGACATGTATTATATCATGAGACAAAGGGATTAAATTGTTGACGTTAAAGGTTCTCACGATCACAGAAGTCATCGTTGAATGTGCAGGAGTCAGTATGGATCTCCAGGTCCCGCTTCTGATTATTGATCTGAGAGGAGTCTCAATCATGTCTGCATTATTCGTGAACCGTAGGGTGACACACTTAAGGGTTGCCGGACACCATTTAGGAGCACATATGTTCCAGACAAAAGGTTTGCAAAGCGCAGGAAATGTTTCGATAGAAACCGAAATTGTTTTGAGTGAAATTGCAGAAAGTGGTTCTGCATGTGATATTGAAATGTTGCAAGGGTTTTATGTGAATGTTTGTTAATTAAAGTAATTAATAAAATTCTGAATAAAATAATAAAAGAGTTTTATTAAATGAGAGAGCATTAAATTTGGAGAAATTTAATGCATTTAAAGTGGAGACTTTAAAAGGGAATGTGAAGAGGCATTTTAATGTGGAGGGGTTACCACCACATGAATGGGGGAGGTGAGAGGTCACCCTCCCCCATGCGCCGGCCATGGAGTGAGGGGGCACCCCCCCTCCTCCTATAAAAGGCCACCCATTCCCTCCTTCATCCTCACACCTCCTCGTGAAGGATCTCTCTCCCCCTCTAGATATTCCCCCATGGTCTCGGATTAGCGAGATACATGTTCCCGGTGGCCTTGCGTCTGGAAGGAGTTGCTGCTTCCGCTGATTCGCTGGAGCGAGGAGGTGGAGGTTGTCCGGTGGCTTGAACGTGTGTGCGAGGACGGATGCGCTGATTTGCGGCGCTCGGACTTCCACACGATCTTGAGATCGGTAAGCGTACGACTACATCAACCACGGGTTCCTACTCATTAACAAAACTCGTTGTCTTCGAGGGTAAGTTCTCCATGGATGTATGTCCACATAGGTCTTGGCGTATAGTTCTCATCGTAGGAAATTTTTTGTTTTCTATGCTACGGACCCAACAGTGGTATCAGAGCCTGATCTATGCGTAGGTGCTTTGCACGGGTAGTACACATATGTTTATATGTGGGCGATGATGATCATGTTATTGCATCTTCTATGTACTTTGGATATTGGTGGCATAGTGGGATGAAGCGGCCCGGACCAACCTTACATGTCATCGTACATGAGACCAGTTTCACGACTGACATGCAACTTGTTTTGCATAAGTTGCTGGCGGGTGTCTGTCTCTTCTACAATAGTCAATATCTGATTTACAACGAGTTGCTAATAACTTGGTTATCCTCATTGTGGTTCATGTTCGTAGGTAAGACCGGTTCTATCTCTGAAAGCCCTAAGCCACGTAAAACTTGCAATTGATAAATTAGAGGCATCTAGTTTAGATCATTGCTGGGCTAGTGTCTTGATATGGTATTGTTGTAAGTAGATGTATGATAGATACTCTTACAACTCACTTAACATGTAAGTTCCATAGACCTTCGCCTTACACACAAAGGAATGATAGAGATCATACCACGATGCAAATGATAGAGATCAAATGCATAGACCATATCACCTCACTTCACACATTAGATGTTAGCATCTTATATTACTAGTTTGGCGCTTTTGGTAGCATTATAAGATGATCCCTCATTTAGATATCAAGATAAAATGTGTTCTTCCTTGAGTATGCACCGTTTTGTGGATCGTGTTCTGAGGCATCACGTGATGATCGGGTGTTCTCGACTCTACGCTTTCATACAACGGGTGTAAGACAGTTTTACACACGCGAATACTAAGGTTCTTACTTGGCGAGCCTAGCATGTACAGACATGGCCTCGGAACACGGACCGAAAGGTTAAGCATGAGTCACATAGTTGATATGATGCCTATATAGATACTCGCCTTTGAAGCTACACCGACTCACGTGATGATCGGACTTGGTGTAGTGGATTTGGTTCATGTAATCACCAAAAGGACATGAGGGATGTCGTTTTTGAGTGGGAGTTCATTAGTAATTTGGATTAGTTGAACTCAATCTATCATAAAATTAGTCTAAATATATTTTACAAATTCTGTTGTAGATGGCACCACCTGCTTTTAATTTCAATGTGTTCATGGAGAAAGAGAAGCTTGCTGCGAATGGTAGCAACTTCACCAACTAGGCTATGAATTTGAGGATTCTCCTCACTGCTGCACAAAAGCAATATGTGCTAGAGGCGCCACTAGGCCCCCCCACCAGCTCCTGATGCCCTTGACGAGGAAAAGAACGTCTATATAACTCGTCAGGAGGACCACAAGTTAGTTCATTGCGGCATACTGTATGGGCTAGAGCCAGAACTTCGAAAACGTTTCGAAAATGGCAATGCCTTTGATACCATGGGAGAATTGAAAATGATTTTCGATACCCATGCTGCCGTAGAGAGTTATAATGCTTCTGAAAAGTTCTTTAGCCGCATGATGGAAGAGAACAGCTCCGTTAGTGAGCACGTACTCAAAATGTCTGGGTACGCCGATAAGCTTGTGTCCTTGCGAATAACGATTCCCATTGACTTAGGCATACATCGTGTTCTCCAATCTCTGCCACCTAGCTACAAGAGCTTCGTGATGAACTATAATATGCAGGGCATGAAGAAGTCTCTTACCGAGCTTCTGTCAATGCTTAAGACTGCAGAAGTGGAGATTAGGAAAGAACATCAAGTGTTGATGATCAATAAGACCACCGGTTTCAAGAAGGACAAGAAAGGCAAGCAAAAGGGAAAGAAGGGCGGCAAATCTATTGCCGCGCCTGAAAAGAAACCCCGAGCTAGCCCTAAGTCTGACACCGAGTGCTACTATTGCAAGGGGACTGGCCATTGGAAGCGCAACTGCCCCAAGTATTTGGCGGACAAGAAGGCCGGCAAGGCAAACAAAGGTATATGTGATATACATGTTATTGATGTGTACTTGACTAGTACTCGCAGTAGCACCTGGGTATTTGATACGGGATCGGTTGCTAATATATGTAACTCGGTTCAGGGGCTGCGGAACAAGCGACAACTAGCAAGGGATGAGGTCACGATGCGGGTCGGCAATGGATCAAGAGTTGATGTGATTGCGTTGGATCCGATGGTGATCTATTGTGACAACAATGGAGCCATAGCCAACGCAAAGGAACCAAGGTCTCACAAGAATGCCAAACATATTAAGCGCCGTTTTCACTCCATCCGCGAGCATGTCAAGGATGGAGATATAAAGATTTATAAAGTGCACACGGACCTAAATGTAGCAGACCCGTTGACTAAAGTACTCCCTAGGGCAAAACATGATCAACACCAGAACTCCATGGGTGTTAGATTTATCACTATGTGAACTAGATTATTGTCTCTAGTGCAAGTGCGAGACTGAAGGAAATATGCCCTGAGAGGCAATAATAAAGTTGTTATTATATATTCCTTGTCTATGATAGATGTTTATTTTGCATGCTATAATTGTATTGATAGGAAACATCAATACATGTGTGTTTAATAAACAAAAAGAGTTCCTAGTTATGCCTCTCTTATAGACTAGCTTGTTGATTAACAAGATGATCAAAGTTTCCTGATCATGGACATTGGATGTTGTTAATAACAAGGTCATAGCATTTGTGAAATGATGTGATGAACATTCATCCGAAGTATAGCATTACGATCAATTCATTATGTTTATATTGCTATAACATCATACAAAGTAGTCTTAGTCCTTAGACCATGAGATCATGTTAATTGCTAACACCGGAAGAGTATCTTGATAACATCAAACGTCACACCGTAACAGGGTGACCATAAAGGTGGGTTCAGTGCTATGAAGGTGTTATGTTGAGGCTCATGGATCAAGAGTGGAATTTTTCAATCCCGATGACGGATAGATATACTCTGGGCCCTCTCGGTGATATCACATTAGGATAGCTTGCAAGCAAGTGATGTGATCACTAGAATGTTATATCACGGGAACGAGAAAAGAGTGCATGTCGGTAACGAGATCAAACTAGGTATTTGGATACCGATGATCGAATCTCGGACATGTATTATATCATGAGACAAAGGGATTAAATTGTTGACGTTAAAGGTTCTCACGATCACAGAAGCCATCGTTGAATGTGCAGGAGTCAATATGGATCTCCAGGTCCCGCTTCTGATTATTGATCTTAGAGGAGTCTCAATCATGTCTGCATTATTCGCGAACCGTAGGGTGACACACTTAAGGGTTGCCGGACACCATTTAGGAGCACATATGTTCCAGACAAAAGGTTTGCAAAGCGCAGGAAATGTTTCGATAGAAACAGGAATTGTTTCGATAGAAACCGGAATTGTTTCGGGTGAAATTGCAGAAAGTGGTTCTGCATGTGATATTGAAATGTTGCAAGGGGTTTTATGTGAATGTTTGTTAATTAAAGTAATTAAAAAAATTCTGAATAAAAATAATAAAAGAGTTTTATTAAATGAGAGAGCATTAAATTTGGAGAAATTTAATGCATTTAAAGTGGAGACTTTAAAAGAGAATGTGAAGGGGCATTTTAACGTGGAGGGGTTACCACCACATGAATGGGGGAGGTGAGGGGTCACCCCCCATGTGGCGGCGATGGAGAGAGGGGGCACCCCCCTCCTCCTATAAAAGGCCACCCATTCCCTCCTTCATCCTCACACCTCCTCGTGAAGGATCTCTCTCCCCCTCTAGATATTCCCCCATGGTCTCGGATTAGCGAGATACATGTTCCCGGTGGCCTTGCGTCTGGAAGGAGTTGCTGCTTCCGCTGATTCGCTGGAGCGAGGAGGTGGAGGTTGTCCGGTGGCTTGAACGTGTGTGCGAGGACGGATGCGCTGCTGATTTGCGGCGCTCGGACTTCCACACGATCTTGAGATCGGCAAGCGTACGACTACATCAACCACGAGTTCCTACTCGTTAACAAAACCCGTTGTCTTCGAGGGTAAGTTCTCCATGGATGTATGTCCACCCGTTGCTCTGTATCTAGTAGATAGGTCTTGGGGTATAGTTCTCATCATAGGAATTTTTTTGTTTTCTATGTTGCGGACCCAACAGTAATCACAAGGGTCGGCTCTGATACCACTTGTAACACCCCGTCCACTCCTGGGCCCGGGGGGTGTCACTCCTGGAAGCTTAATAGGATATCTAAACTGGCCCCACAGACCAACACTAGTATTTTCTACGCACTTTGTCCTCACTCGTGCGCACCCGGTTACCCACTTCCCGGTCGGTCACCCATCCTAGAATTGCTCTAAGCCAAGCACGCTTAACCTTAGAGTTCTTTTCGAATGAGCTTCCGGAAAAGAAGTTGCAACTTGTTGGTATGAGTATTCTATCAATCCTATTAATCCATGTGCCTGGTCTCACACGGTGTTCCGAGACGATGAGCACAGAAGTTTACCCAGGTTCGAATCCGTCGGCTTTGGATGGATCCTACTCCTGCTAGCAATCCAGTAATACGGCAGAGCCGGAATATGGGTTACAAGGGTTTCTCCTGTGCGAGTTGAGGGTCTAAAGTGTTAGGTGCCCTAAAGGTTCTCCCTAGGACGGCTTATATAGATAATCGGCCTAGGGTTTATAGGAGAGATCTATCCGGCTACGACTAAGAGTCGGTTACAGAGTACATCTTGAACTACAAGTAACATTATGGGACTAAGTCGGTAAGTCTTCTGGGCCTTCCCGTAGCCGGATTGGACTCCGTCTTTCTCCCTGACTGGGTCGCCCGTGAAGCAAAGCTCTAACCCGAAGTAGGCCACCCTAGTCAGTGAGGAACTGGAGGATACTCGGAAAGTATATCCCCAACACCTGCGTCAAGCAGTCGACTACTGGTGCCAAGGAGGCCTTCTACGTCCTCCATCACCTTAAAGGCTATGTTCGGGATTGCCAGAACCTAACGCTGCCATCTAGTCTCCGAGGATGGGCCGAAACTTTGGCGAAAATCGACGATGCTGATCTTAGAGAAGACTTCCATCGCATTCAGATGAAGTTGTCGCAAATCATCATTGAAGATGTCAACACAAGGGGGGGTGCCCTACAACAAGCCAGAGGGTAGAGTAAGAGGGAGATCGAAGAACGCCTCTATAAGCAGGGTGACACAAGGACGTGGATGACGAAAGTGGGCTATCTACCGTTCCCGAAGCCCAGCGAGAAGAGGAAGTCTTCATCATGATCGATGTGTGCCTCTAGCATGATCCAGTGTGTGTATATTCTTGATGGACGCCTGCTGTATTAGTGTGTGTGTCATAAACTTTACTATCTCGTGGTCGAAATGGTCATTGTTGTTAGACTTAAACTACCTTGTGGTCGTGTTGTCGTTGAACTTATTGCTTCTATGATGATCTATCTTTTAGGTTTATGGATCCTTTGTTTTAAATTATGTGAACATATATATATATATATGGATGTGAACCCTTTATTCATTCTTTTCGTTGTATTTTTACTAATATGCCTTTTCGTCTATAGAGATGGCGACGAGGTGGTATGTGGTGTACATGGGTAGGGTTCCAGGAGTCTACGGGGAGTGGGAGGATTGTCACAAACAAGTGAACAAGTTCAGCGGCAACATCTACAAATGATACGCGACTAGAGAGGAGGCGATAGCCAAGTGGAGGAACCACTTGTGGAAGAAGAACCGGATGAAGATATTGGTCGGGCTAATGCTCTTGCTCACCATTATCACAGCTGTATTCTATTTGATCCTAGTGTAGGCGGCGGTGGCCACTTCATATTTGTAATGTGAGATGATATGAACTTTGTATTCGGTGCTTATGTAAAAATTTGGCACTTGACACTATATATGTATCTTGATCGGGCTCTAAGTGTTTGTATTATATATATGCCGGGTTTCATGCATCTACTACTTGTGCAATGTATTTTATACTCATCTGGATAAATCCTGTATAAATACCTGATTATACACCTAGAAAGTATTTTACTTCGACTACGTGTTACGCAATCAGTGGCGCATATAATTATATAGTCAGTGGCGCATGTGCTTTCTGTGGCGCATATATGTAAATGCGCCACAGAAGTTCTTCATGTGGCGCATATGAAGAAATGCGCCACAGAAGTCTGGGACTTCTGTGGCGCATATCCATATGCGTCGCAGGAAGTAGTTATCAGTGGAGAGGTAACAGTGGCGACTAGGATATGCGCCACAGAAGTCCCATTTCCATGCGCCACAGATGGGTTGTTTCCTAGTAGTGCAACGGCTCGAACTGAATCATGCCAGTAAAATTCCGAGTTAATGTATGGGGACATGAATTTGATGTTGGTGTGCAGTGCTTTTGCCTAGGAGCAATTAACTGATTCCCAATCCGTCAGATGGATCAGGCCTGTTGTACCCAAATCCCTACAAGTAAATATTTCGTAAAGAAAACTTTGGATCGTAAATACTAAAATTATCATTGAGACTCAACCAGAATCTATGTTTCGGATCAAGTCTTGGGGGCTACTGACATAGGTATGACTAGTCGGGTTCTTATGATTAGTTACCCTAGCTGCATAAAGGATCACAAGCCCATGAAGCCCACAAAGAAGGCCCAGGAAGCATCCGATGGAAGATATAATTTAGAGATAGAAATCGACATTGTACCGATGTCGTAATCATAGTCCGTAACCTATCCGCATACGGCCTCGGGACCCAGCCCATTATATATAGGTTGGGAGGATCCAACGGAGATTTACCGAAAAAAGCCTTGAGCAATCTGTAATCAATTTGACCATAAGCAATCAGACAACTTTGACTTCCTTGCTTGTATGATCACCCGACGAAATCCCCAACATTCTCTCTTCCTTGAAACCCTAGGTCCATAACCATGGGCATTGCCAAGGTCACCCTTCGTCACATATGCTTCTGAAATACAAGTGGGAGTATCATGCACAAGGTACACAATGAAATCATCACCAAGCGACTTTGCAATCCTTTGTCTCTTGCTCCTTTTAGGATCTTCATTGTCGTCCTCCACAGGATCATCATAGTGTTATATCGGCATAGTGGGTTCAGGAATTATAACAAATCCCTAACTAGATAAACTATTCATCTCCTGATTTGATGAGCTAGACATATCTTTCATGGGAAAGATGTCCTTAAAGAAAGTCGCATCATTCGAATCCATAATCCTACCAACATGCATGTTGGATACCTCTGAATTTACTATCAAAAATCTATAGCCAATGCTATGAAAATCATATCCTAGAAAAACAAAATCCACGGTTCTTGGTCCAAGCTTTTGATTCTTGGGTATTGGGATATTGACTTTCGCCAAACATCCCCAAGTTCATAAGTAAGAGAGTTTAAGCCTTTTTTCTCCCATTCCTCAAATGGAGTCATTGTTTTATCCTTTACGGGAACATGGTTTAGGACATGACAGATAGTCATTAGCGCCTCCTCCCACCATTCCTTGGAAAGACCCGATGTATCTATCATAGCGTTAACCAAATCATCTAGAGTGCGGTTCTTTCTTTCGGCCATCCCATTTGACTGAGGTGAGTAGGGATGCATCCTCTCATGGATAATACCATGTTTCGTACATAATAGATCAAATTCATTTGAAAAGTACTCTCCACCATGATCCGACCTTAGCCGCTTGATTTTAAGATCAAGTTGGTTTTCTGCTTCAGCTTTATAATTTTTGAAGTAATTAAAGGCTTCGTCTTTAGATTTTAGAAGATAAACGTAGCAATTTCTAGTGGAGTCATAAATCAACGGCATAAAGTATCTGCTTCCACCTTTTGTCAACACACCATTCATCTCACAAAGATTTGAACGTATAAGTTCTAGTGGTGCTAAGTTTCTCGGTTCCTCAGCCGTACGAGACTTGCGGGGGTTGCTTTGCTTGCACAAAAACTTGGCACATAGAACCTTTGACACTGGTAAATTTCGGAATTAAACTCATATTGGCTAGCCATGTCATGCAACCAAAGTTAATTTGACAAAGTCGTGAATGCCAAATATTGGACCCATTATCATTGCAAACATGATTAATAACTTTAGTACACAAGTCTGACAAAGATAAGAAGAAAAGAACTCCACACTCATAACCCTTTCCAACAAATTTTATATACTTAGAAATTACAATTTTATTGGACTCAAAGACCAACTTAAAACCATCTAGACATAGAAGCGATATGCTGACGAGATTCTTATTGATGGACGGAACGTGCTGCACATTCTTCAGCTGTATGGTCTTCCCAGAAGTTAACTTCAGATTTACCGTACCAACTCCATGAACAGAAGCATGTGAGATGTTTCCCATCAGCACGGAAGAACATACATGTGTATTAGCACCCGTGTCTATCCACTATTCAGGAGAATGACATAGTGAAAGGATAGTAGGTAAAATAGCATACCTGACGTCCTTCATCTCATTATCGCTGATAACAACATTATCGGTCATGTCGTTGTTCCCATGTTGCCACTTGTCAAAGCGATTAGGGAATCTAGGAGCCCAATGATCAGGATAACCACAGATGTGGTAAGAGCCTTTCTTCTTATCATTTTTTTCTTGAAGTTGGTTGAGTGAGTGTGTCAACACCCGGATTTTTAATCCCAGATGCCTGTTATGCCATACATCGCAATCTCAGGATTACCATTTTTGAGAGACATAACAGATTGGATACCACAGTACATCATCCATTACAAACCATAATAAGGTCTTACACGAATAAAGGGTCTCATGATCCAGTCTTAATACAACAAGTAGCGGAAGAAAATAATAAGCGTAGCAGTGGGGTCCATCTTTAGTGTCACAGGCAATGCTGACGATGGGAGGTGATCCTAGTTATCATAGCCGTCCTACTGTCCTTCATCTTGGTACTCCTCTTCATAGTCTGGCCATGAGAATAGTCAGGGACAAAGCCATGAGTACTCTTTAAGTACTCGCAAACTATCACTAACGAGTAAGGTAGTGCTAGTAGGAATGCTAACTCTAAGTTTACTTGTAAAGTTAAGTTTGAAACCTAAGCAGAGTTCAGAGACAAAGAAAGATAAAATAAAGTTCTAAATCACTTAAGTTGGGAAGCTAGTTTCATAGTCACAACCCGGTTGTGGTCAAGTCAAGATTCCTCATTTATTTCATAAATCATTTTGAAAACATCTGACGACAGAACAATATGGCCACTCCAACTATCCATAACCGCTGACACGGCTATTCGAATAGTTTGACACTCTGTAGAGGTGGTACACTTTCACCACAAGATTCGATACATCTGTCAGGGATAACCCAGAATCATCATACTTAGTATGCAGATAATCAAACATAGCCTTTCAATTACACACCCTAGTATAAGCACCTCTCCTATGAGCTTGGCCTCCCAGCCATGACCATCTGTCATCCTGGGAACTGCATAGGTGGACAACATTGAGAGGTAGCCTCAGCTCAGACCTCTCCCGGGAGGGAACTCATACTAATGCATATAAACTTCCGACTAAGCCTTACCCAATTCAGGTATTGTGGTTGTACGGTAAATTTGGAATGGTATCGCATCCGAACCCAACCATCAGTTTTTATAAAGGGGCTAAGGCTCATGCCTCAACATTTTCATCATCATAATACATTTGTGTTTCTCAACACATGTCAAAACATCTCAATAGAATGACTCATCATTCCAAGGTTTTCACAAGTCATTTTAACCAAGTATTCCCATCTAAAGTGATAAAGTTTGGTCTTAGCTCTAAACTACTAAGTTAAGAGTGCTCACTAAGGTGGGATACTATTCTTCAAGCTCATGCCGTAGAATGACATATAAATCTAACTTGATAGGTCAAGTTTTATACTTTTTATGCTACCTTTAAACAAAGTAAAGAACTTTGGTAACGTAAAACAAGGTAAAGCTTGTAAGAAAACTTGGGGTAGGTATAAGTCAAAATATAACCAAAGCACGCCTAAAGCATCTTGCTTAGGTCATCTAGCTTAGTTCTAGCTTGCGAACAAATAGCTTGCTTAGTTTACTTGAAGTGATAGGCTTGCTAAGTATAATACTTGCAAGTGTTAGCTTGCATTGTTAATGATGGCTTGCCTTGTGTAGTGAAGTGGTTGAAGTTCTCTTCCTCCTCCTCCTCTTGGTAGAACTCCTCCTCTTCAAGAGCTTGGTCGGCACTACCTTCTATAAATACATACGGGATACACAATCACCAAACAATACTAAACTAGTCTATTTAGCACACTAAGGCACACATTGGATGATCTAGCCTCATCGCAAACATCACAAGGTTTAATGAACTAGTTTCATTCTTTTTATTTGAGAAAAGTAATTTCTACTCACTGAAAATAACTAAGATTTAATATTCTCCAATTAAAATATGGGATCATGTGGACACATGTCATTCCACATATTCTAATATATGGGAATGTGATTTAAAGGTTGGATCATATTTTAATAAGTTTAAGTTTAATATTTAATGATTTAAAATGACTAGAAATGCCTATAGAGCATTATTTTGGTAGTAGTCCAAAGTCACTGCATGCAAACCTTAATATTATTACATATTTAGATAGGTATGGTTAAATGTGATTTTTGAGAGTTGAAATCAACTCAAAAGTTATTATGGTTGAATTTAGAAAAATGTTTGAATGTGAAAAAGCTTCTATCTTGTTATTTTTACTAGGAGAGATCTCTAATTCTAAATGATTTAAATCCAACGGTCTTGGATAAAGATTTTAATTAGCTTTCCAAAAAAATTGGAATCCTCCAATTTGGATTGGTAGAACTTTCTGAATTGATTTTCAAACTAAGGGACAGAATTAAGTTTCAGCTAAAATAGAAAAGGATTTATTTGAATCAAATGGGTCGCGCGGGAAACTAAATGGGCCGGCCCGTGTACACTCTGCGGAGTAGAGGACAGCTGATAGGGGGTCCATATGTCAGCGGCACATCTCACGCGAAGCGGTACGGGGCGATAAGGACCGCACGATTAGAACTAGATCAACGGCGCGTGGTCGTCGTCGACGACGAACACGTCGCCGGCGAGACGGTGACCTAGCTACGCGGCGAGGGTGCAGTGGGGGCGTACCAGGGCTCCAGCGAGTGCGGTGAGGTGGGCAAACGAACGAGTCGACGACGGCGGGCTCAGGCGAAGTCGCGGTAGAGGCTAGGTTGGACGGAATCAACGACAGCTCCTCCTCTGTTGTGGCTGCCTCCGGTGAAATTTCGGCGGCCTACTGCTCAAGCTGCTCCGGCGAGAGGTGGGAAGGACTGGTAAAGAGAGGGGAGTGGAATGGTGTGGCGATTGAGGCTAGGGAAGGCCTCCTTATATAGGCTCGAGGAGGGGACCGAGGGGGCGACGCCGAGCTCGTCGGTGACGACGATACAGAGTTCTATTGGCATGGGCGGCGTAGGCGGACGGTGGCTTGCCTCCTGGCGGTCCTCTACGGCTTTATGGCGATGTTAGGGGCGGTGGCTAACGGTTGGGAGCCTCGCGCGCTCTGGGAGAAAGGGCGGTGCTCGACGGGGTTCCTAGCGACTGTGGTTCGTGCGGGGGTGCACGGCCATGTCTGGCGGGGTGAGGTGGTCAAGGCGAAGCGGCGCGCGCGATCTGGTGTCGAGGCGCGGCGTGTGGCGTGCTGGCGGTGATGGCGCTCTAGCGTGCTCTAGCACGGCGCAGAGAGGATAGGGCGGGGCTTGTCCTCGGTGGTCCAGCGCGTGGCAGTGGTCGTGGGATGGACAGTGGACGGCGGTGAGGTCACGCCTCCCTTCCTGGAGCGGCGGAGAGGGGCTGGCGGTCTGCTGCAGGTTGCGCATGATTGACCGGCGGGCATGGCCTCGGGGTGGCGCGGCACTGTGGTGCTAGGGCAATTGGTAGGTCCTTGATGGACTGGTTGGGTTTAGGGGAGACAAGGGAATTGATTTGGGTTCAAATGGTTCGACAAAATTTGATCAAAAACAGTGATAGTTAGGCCAGTTTGATTTTGCCCACCAAGTGTTCGATCAAAAGTCCACAAGAATTCAAATTTGGAATTTTGAAATGAAATTTGGTGGAGTTGTTTGGCACATACTTAAGCATCTCTGGTTGCTAGGATTTGCCAAATGGAATTCATTTGGATGGTTTTTGAAATAGTGTGATCTTGATACCTACACTAGATTCAATTTTCAAATGCCATTTAAAATTAGTGTTTGAATGTTTTTGGAAGATCACAAAGTGGGCCTTGGCACATCACTACTTGTACTAGCAAGGGGTGCAAAGTCCATAATTGTCTCTGTTGGAAATTGAGTCCTAGGAACACCCAAAGTGTCCTAGTTGATTAAAATGGCAAAAGTGACCATTTGCCTTATTTAATTCTTTTTATTTCTTTTTCTTTGGGATTTGCTTGGGGATGATCTAGATGATGTGTAATTCACCTTAGAGTCATTTTATAACCAATAGATAACTCAATGATAGCACTTCAAAATAACTCCTATTTAATGCAACACTCATATGCATGCTTAATTATTTTAAATGGAAAAAGTTTTTGTTAACCCTAAATTGGGTGATTTGGATCTTGATTAACTTGGATTAAATTTTTGGGATGTTACAAACCTTCCCCCCTTAAAAAAAATCTCGTCCCGAGATTTAAGAAAGAAAACTAGGAACTAAAGAGATCTAGGAACTCTGTCCTAATGTAATCTTCTCGCTCCCAAGTGGCTTCTTCTTCGGTATGATTGCTCCATTGAATCTTGAGGAATTTGATACTCCGGGTTCTGGTGGTTCTGTAAGCTTCTTCCAAGATACGGATGGGCACTTCACGCTACGTCAGACCTTTGTTGATATCAATGGCTCGGTGATCGATGTTCTTGAAAACTTTGGTCTTCTCCGATACTTCTAGACATTTGTGAAGTAATGAGATATGGAATACATTGTGGATGGCTGACATCTCCTCGGGCAGTTCCAGTTGATACGATACTTCTCCTCGACGATTCAGAATCTTGAAGGGTCCAATGTATCTAGGGGCTAACTTTCCTTTCAGACTAAAACATTGGGTTCCCTTCAATGGCGACACTTTGAGATACACAAAATCTCCGACATTGAAATTCAGGTCTCTTCTTCTCTTTTCAACATAACTCTTCTATCTGGATTGGGCAGTCTTGAGGTGCTCACGGACTTTGTGGACCTTCTCTTCAGCTTCTCGGAGAATGTCGGGTCCAAAAATTTGACTCTCTCCTACTTGCGACCAATTCAAAGGGGTACGGCACTTTCTTCCGTATATGAACTCAAATGGGGCCATTTGCAAACTGGCTTGATAACTGTTGTTGTATGAGAATTCTGCGAAAGGCAGACAGTGTTCCTATTTTGATCCGTACTCAAGTACACAAGCTCTCAACATATCCTCTAGGATTTTGTTGACTCTTTCAGTCTGCCCATCAGTCTGCGGGTGATAAGTTGTGCTGAAATTTAACTTGGTTCCTAATCCTTCTTGGACTTTCTGCCAAAATCTTGAGGTAAATTGGGTTCCTCGATCTGACACTATGGTCTTGGGGGTTCCATGCAAGCTGGCAATTCTAGCAATGTACAACTCGGCTAGTTTTGAACTCTAGTGGTTATCTTGACGGGTATAAAGTGGGCTACCTTGGACAATCTATCAACAATGATCCAGATTGAGTCATTTCCCCTACTGGAGGTAGGCAAACCGGTGATAAAGTCCATTCCGACGAAATCCCATTTCTATTCCGGAATCTGCAATGGTTGCAACAGTCCTGCGGGTCTCTGATGTTCCGCTTTGACTCTCTGGCAGATGTCACACTTGGCGATGTAGCTTCCGATTTCTCTCTTCATCTTGTGCCACCAAAATTGCTCCTTCAAATCTTGATACATCTTCATTCCTCCAGGGTGGATAGAATAAAGAGTATCATGAGCTTCTTGCATGATAACTTGCTTCAGTTTCGAATCTGCTGGCACACAGATATGACCTTTGTACCATAGAACTCCTTTGTCTTCTGTGAATCCTGGTACCTTTCCTGTACCAATACGACGCTTCATTCCGTCGATACTTTCATTTCTCTTCTAGGCCTCCTTGATTTGACTGATCAATGTGGGTTAAAGTTCAATGCTAGCTAAGAATCCCTTGCTAACTAGCTCAATTCTAAACTGCTCCAACTCCTCATACAAACTTGGTTGCTTCTCCTTGATCATGGTGGTTAACCTACCTGGTAATCTGCTAAGAGCATCCGCTACCACATTGGCCTTGCCGGGGTGATAGTGAATGTCAAGGTCATAATCCTTGATTAACTCTATCCATCTCCTTTGCCTCATATTCAGCTCCTTCTAAGTGAAAATATACTTCAAGCTTTTGTGATCTGAGTAAATGTCACAGCAATTACCCATAAGGTAATGACGCCATGTTTTCAATGCTAGAACTATAGTTGCTAGTTCTAGATCATGGGTAGGATAGTTCTGCTCATGTTGCTTCAGTTGTCTAGACAGATATGCAATGACTTTGCCTTCTTGCATCAATACACATCCGAGACCAATCTTGGATGCATCACAATACACATCAAACGGCTTCTTGATATCTGGCATGATCAATATTGGGGCTTAAATCAATCTCTTCTTAAGCTCTTGGAAACTTGCTTCACATTTGTCTGTCCATTCAAACTTCTTATCTTTCTTCAACAATTGGGTCATGGGTCTTGTGATGCTTGAGAATCCTTCGACGAACTTGCAGTAGTATCCCGCTAATCCGAGAAATGCACGGACTTGGGTTTGAGTGGTTGGGGCTTCCCATTCTTCTACATCTCTGATCTTGGCGGGGTCAACAATGACTCCTCCGGCTAACACAATATGTCCGAGGAATCCTACTTCCTTCAGCCAAAACTCACATTTGCTGAACTTGGCATACAACCGATGCTCCCTCAAGGTTTCAAGGATGATTCTCAGATGTTGCTCATGCTCTTCTTCTGACTTGGAGTATATAAGAATATCCTCGATAAACACAACGACAAATTTGTCTAGAAAATTCATAAAGATCTTATTCATGAGATTCATGAAATAAGCAAGGGCATTGGTTAATCCAAAAGACATGACCGTATACTCGTATAATCCATAACGGGTAGTAAAGGCGGTCTTTGGAATATCCATTGCACGAATCTTAAGTTGGTGATAACCAGTCCTAAGATCGATCTTAGAGAACACGCTGGCACCGGTCAACTGATCAAGTAGATCCTCGATCTTTGGGAGTGGGTACTTGTTTTTGATGGTGACATCGTTCAGCTTTCGGTAATCTGTCCACAAACGGTTACCTCCATCCTTCTTGTCTACAAACAGAACTGGTGATCTCCATGGCGATGCGCTTGGTTGAATCAAGCATGTGGCTAACATAGCATCCAATTGCTTCTTCAGTTGCACTAACTCTGAGGGGTTCATGCTATAGGGTCTCTGGGCTATGGGTCCAGTTCCAGGAATTAGGTCAATAATGAACTCAATATCCCGATCCGGGGGCATACCGGGCAATTCATCTAGGAATACGTCGGGGTATTCACAGACTACTCTGACTTGGTCTATGGTGGGTAGAGCTAGACTCTTGTTGCACTTGAATTGACGAGGTAAGGTTTCAGATATATGCTCTACTATTACTCCAGAGCTACTGGTCATGGTGATGGCATTCTTGGCACAGTCGATCAACCCTTTATGTTTCAACATCCAATCCATTCCTAGTACTACTTCCAAACCTTTGGTTCCAAGTGCTATTAGATTTGCATAAAAATCTATCCCATGAATTCTGATAGGTACAGCTTTGCAAATTTTCCTAGCTTTTGTAGTTGAACTAGGAATTTGAACTATCATGACATGCTTCAAGTTGGTTGGGTGAATCTTACTAGTGCATGCAAATTCTTCGGTGACAAATGAGTGCGATGCTCCAGAATTAAACAACACTCTTTCTAAAACTGAGTTGACAGAAAACATACCCAGCATGACATCTGGCGCTTCTTGGGATTCTTCGGTGTTCATGTGGAAGAGACGGCCGTTGCGGTTGTGAGGGTTCCCTGGGGCGATTCTTCTTCCTGGCTGAACATGATGCTGATGTTGAGCTGGGGCATTCACATTGGCATTAGCAGCAATCTTCTTGGGGCACTCATTGGAGTAGTGACCCTTCACTCCACACTCGAAACAAGTGATCTGGGACTTGTCTTTGGTTGCCACGGGCACAACATTGCTTCTAGTTCTGGGTGCAGTATTGTTGTTGTTGTTGTGCTTGGGAGGTGCACGGTTGAAATTGCTTGAGTTGCCAGGGTGATTGTTGTTTCCTCCGGACTTCACATTGCCTCCGCTACGGTTGGGGTAGCTTGGGCGAGACATTGGGGGTCGATTGTTTCTCGGGGCATATCCGGCAGAAGGGTTGGTATGGTACTTCTGAACATGGTTGGATCCACTCTGGTGCATCATTAGACGCTTGCGCTTGTCGTTGGCTTGATTAATCTTCCCTTCCATCTGAATGGCAGAGTTGACTAGCTCTTCGAGATCTTCGAAACGGATGTTGACGAGAACAGTCTGCATCTCATCATGCAGTCCGTTCAGGAATCTCTCCCTATTCTTGGTTTCAGTATTGATCTCATCAGGTGCAAACCTAGCTAGGGACAAGAATCTGTCACGGTACTCCACTACAGTCATTCTGCCTTGCTTTAACTCTCTGAATTCATCTCTCATGCAGGTGACTAATCCCTGCGGCACATGGGTGCGGCTGAACTTGATCTTGAAGGCTTCCCATGTCATCACTTGACCATGGTTCATTGTGCGGGTGCTATTCCACCAGGCTCTTGCATCTCCTGCCAAATAGTGGGTGGCAAAAAGAACTTTCTCGTTGTCATCCACTCTGGCTACTTCTAAGTTGTTCTCCATTGTCTACAACCAGTAATCTGCATCTAGTGGGTCTTCAGACTTGCTAAAGATTGGGGGATTGGTATTCTGGAAGTTTTTGAGTTTGGATCCTTGATGATCCTGATTTCCATGGTTCTGATTGCTGTGAGCCATCTGGGCGATCTGCTGCAGTGTTGCTAGATTTGCTTGGCGCTCTGCCCTACTAGCTTCACAGTCTGCAATGAGCGTCTGCAGAATCTGCAGCATTGGGTCATGTGATGAGCTGCTCCCTCCTTGGTTTCCACGAGTCATCTGAAGATTGAGATAGATAAAGGGGTAAGAGGGAAAGTTCTAAGGTTCATGGTTTTAGTTTTCAAAGCTAAAACTTTGAGTTTGACTTAGGTTTTGCAACTACCTTCTTTTCATTCATTCAAACAAGCACACGATACAAACACACACACACCACAACATCAAAGGAAAACAGATGGTTTTAAGAACCATTCTATGAGCTACGATACAATGGGACCGATACATCTCATTCCTATGATAGTGCTCTAGTGCATCTACTCATCATCGATGAAGTCGGAGTCATCATCGTCGGTGTAGAAGTCCATGGCATCATCCTCTAGATAGTCATCATCATTGCTGAGGTAGGAGTCAATATCCCTTTGGATATCTTCACCTTCCTCTTCTTCCTCTTTTGCTGCAAGCAGAGCT
Source organism: Avena eriantha (assembly GCA_910589775.1). NCBI lineage: Eukaryota > Viridiplantae > Streptophyta > Magnoliopsida > Poales > Poaceae > Avena > Avena eriantha. Next base: position 84,776,426 of record OU342741.1, read on the forward strand.
TCTTGCTCCTTGATGGTCTTCTCGAGTTCAGACACCTTCTTGTGAAGACGGTCGATGGTGCGATCCTTCTTTGCACGCTGGCGGCGAAGTGATTGATGATCCTTGACGAGCAGGGTGAAAGTCTGGGCCTTATGGGCGGCAATGGCAAGGTTGTGGTTGTCGAACTCTCTAGCATTGTCCAATTCCTTCTGTCTGCCGTACAGCATGAAGTCAAGGTTCTCCACTTGACGCTTCAACTCCGGGTGACTTGGCATCTCCATGGGCATTCCCATAAAATCATGCCTTGCATAGTGAGCAAAGCAGGTTCCTTGGATCAAGTTGACATTCTGTGTGCAAAGGCGAGCGAGAGCTTCATGCATTGCCCTGGCTAATCCATCTAGCTAGTTGTTCTCTCTCACTGAGAACTGAATCCTTCCGGACGTTGGTGCTTTTATCTTGCCTCGAAGATCAGCGGTGACTAGCCATTGTAAATCTCCTCCTAGGGGTCCAGGAAGTTAAGCTCCAAGGAATTCCGGATGCGGACGCTCCAAGTACTCCAATAGTGCATCAAGATCCCTCTCGAAAATCAGCTGGCCTCCGTTGCCCAACCGGTAGAACTTGCTGAACTGAGTTTCCATCTATAAGAATTGAGGATGAGAAAGTTAGTGAAGTGATCAAGTGTGTAAAATTTTATGTAGTAATGTAAGAATTTGGAGGAACATGTATTTTTTTGAGAGAAAGAATCCCAAGGGTAAGAGAGTAAATAGTTTTCATAAATACTTGCTTTGGTTTGGAAACTAAGTTTTGTTCGGACGTCCATTCTAACTAGGGTCTCCTATGGTCAGGATGGCTCTGATACCAACTTGTCAACACCCGGATTTTTAATCCCAGATGCCTATTATGCCATACATCGCAATCCTAGGATTACCATTTTTGCGAGACATAACAGATTGGATACCACAGTACATCATCCATTAAAAACCATAATAAGGTCTTACACGAATAAAGGATCTCATGATCCAGTCTTAATACAACAAGCAGCGGAATAAAATAATAAGCCTAGCGGTGGGTCCATCTTCAGTGTCACAGCCAATGCTGACGATGGGAGGGGATCCTAGTTATCATAGCCGTCCTGCTGTCCTTCATCTTGGTACTCCTATTCATAGTCTAGCCATGAGAATAGCCAGGGACAAAGCCATGAGTACTCTTTAAGTACTCGCAAACTATCACTAACAAGTAAGGTAGTGCTAGTAGGAATGCTAACTCTAAGTTTACTTGTAAAGTTAAGTTTGAAACCTAAGCTGAGTTTAGAGACAAAGAAATATAAAATAAAGTTCTAAAATCACTTAAGTTGGGAAGCTAGTTTCATAGTCACAACCCTGTTGTGGTCAAGTCAAGATTCCTCATTTATTTCATAAATCATTTTTAAAACATCTGACGACGGAACAGTATGGCCACTCCAACTGTCCATGACCGCGGACGCAGCTATTCGAATAGTTTGACACTCTGTAGAGGTGGTACACTTTCACCACAAGATTCGATACATCTGTCAGGGATAACCCAGAATCATCATACTTAGTATGCAGATAATCAAACATAGCCTTTCAATTACACACCCTAGTATAAGCACCTCTCCTATGAGCTTGGCCTCCCAGCCATGACCATCTGTCATCCTGGGAACTGCATAGGTGGACAACATTGAGAGGTAGCCTCAGCTCAGACCTCTCCCGGGAGGGAACTCATACTAATGCATATAAACTTCCGACTAAGCCTTACCCAATTCAGGTATTGTGGTTGTACGGTAAATTTGGAATGGTATCGCATCCGAACCCAACCATCAGTTTTTATAAAGGGGCTAAGGCTCATGCCTCAACATTTTCATCATCATAATACATTTGTGTTTCTCAACACATGTCAAAACATCTCAATAGAATGACTCATCATTCCAAGGTTTTCACAAGTCATTTTAACCAAGTATTCCCATCTAAAGTGATAAAGTTTGGTCTTAGCTCTAAACTACTAAGTTAAGAGTGCTCACTAAGGTGGGATACTATTCTTCAAGCTCATGCCGTAGAATGACATATAAATCTAACTTGATAGGTCAAGTTTTATACTTTTTATGCTACCTTTAAACAAAGTAAAGAACTTTGGTAACGTAAAACAAGGTAAAGCTTGTAAGAAAACTTGGGGTAGGTATAAGTCAAAATATAACCAAAGCACGCCTAAAGCATCTTGCTTAGGTCATCTAGCTTAGTTCTAGCTTGCGAACAAATAGCTTGCTTAGTTTACTTGAAGTGATAGGCTTGCTAAGTATAATACTTGCAAGTGTTAGCTTGCATTGTTAATGATGGCTTGCCTTGTGTAGTGAAGTGGTTGAAGTTCTCTTCCTCCTCCTCCTCTTGGTAGAACTCCTCCTCTTCAAGAGCTTGGTCGGCACTACCTTCTATAAATACATACGGGATACACAATCACCAAACAATACTAAACTAGTCTATTTAGCACACTAAGGCACACATTGGATGATCTAGCCTCATCGCAAACATCACAAGGTTTAATGAACTAGTTTCATTCTTTTTATTTGAGAAAAGTAATTTCTACTCACTGAAAATAACTAAGATTTAATATTCTCCAATTAAAATATGGGATCATGTGGACACATGTCATTCCACATATTCTAATATATGGGAATGTGATTTAAAGGTTGGATCATATTTTAATAAGTTTAAGTTTAATATTTAATGATTTAAAATGACTAGAAATGCCTATAGAGCATTATTTTGGTAGTAGTCCAAAGTCACTGCATGCAAACCTTAATATTATTACATATTTAGATAGGTATGGTTAAATGTGATTTTTGAGAGTTGAAATCAACTCAAAAGTTATTATGGTTGAATTTAGAAAAATGTTTGAATGTGAAAAAGCTTCTATCTTGTTATTTTTACTAGGAGAGATCTCTAATTCTAAATGATTTAAATCCAACGGTCGTGGGGTGGACAGTGGACGGCGGTGAGGTCACGCCTCCCTTCCTAGAGCGACGGAGAGGGGCTGACGGTCTGCTGCGAGCTGTGCATGATCGACCACCAGGCATGGCCTTGGGGTGGCGCGGCACTGTGGTGCTAGGGCAATTGGTAGGTCCTTGATGGACTGGTTGGGTTTAGGGCAGACAAGGGCATTGATATGGTTTCAAATGGCTCGACAAAATTTGATAAAAAATAGTGATAGTTAGGCTAGTTTGATTCTGCCCGCCAAGTGTTCGATCAAATGGCCACAAGAATTCAAATTTGGAATTTTGAAATGAAATTTGGTGGAGTTGTTTGGCACATGCTTAAGCATCTCTGGTTTCTTGGATTTGCCAAATGGAATTCATTTGGATGGTTTTGAAATAGTGTGATCTTGATACCTACACTAGATTCAATTTTCAAATGCCATTAAAAATTAGTGTTTGAATGTTTTTGGAAGATCACAAAGTGGGCATTGGCACATCACTACTTGTACTAGCAAGGGGTGCAAAGATCCATAATTGTCTCTGTTGGAAATTGAGTACTAGGAACACCCAAAGTGTCCTAGTTGATTAAAATGGCAAAAGTGATCATTTGCCTTATTTAATTCTTTTTTATTTCTTTTTCTTTGGGATTTGCTTGGGGATGATCTAGATGATGTGTAATTCACCTTAGAGTCATTGTACAACCAATAAATCACTCAATGATGGCACTTCAAAAAAACTCCTATTTCATGCAACACTCATATGCATGCTTATATTTTAAATGGAAAAAGTTTTTGTTAACCCTAAATTGGGTGATTTGGATCTTGATTAACTTGGATTAAAGTTTTGGGATGTTACAGAGTGGCCTTGTTCTTTCGATCAAACTTCCCTTTGCCATCAGATTTTTTCTTATTCTTGAACTTGTGGGATTGGATTTTTCTTTTTGTACCAAATTGGCACTAGAAGCTCCCTCAAATCCTCGAGCATGTGCATCCTTTGCTCTCGCCTTATGTTCCACAAGAAGAGACCCAATGAGATCCATAACTGAAAACTCTTGTGTCTTATGTTTCAGAGAAGTAGCAAAGTTCCTCCACAAGGGAGGAAGCTTGGCAATAATGCCTCCGGCCACAAACTTGTCTGGGAGGGTACACTTGAATTGCCCAAGTTCTTTGGAAAGTGATTGTATCTTATGAGATTGCTCAACGACGGAGTGCTCATCAACCATCTTGTATTCATAGAATTGCTCCATGACATACAACTCAGTGCCAGCATCCGAGACCCCAAACATGGCCTCGAGTGCATCCCACGCGTCCTTGCCATTATCAAATGACATGTATGGGTCAACAATGTTGTCCCCAAGAATACTGAACAGAGCTTCTAGAAACATGGTACTGACTTTCTTAAAGGCCGCTTCGTGCTCAGCAGAAAGATCTCCTTCAGGTTTGCCAAGAGTGGCGCTATAGTAGTTTAGGTTTTCAAACCATAGAATTGCTCTCGCGTGCCATCTCTTATAGTGCATACCATCAACACAAGGCGGCCTAGTAGCCATGGCTACACCAGTGGAATTCATTTTCCTATGATCAGGTTTTTGGATTGTTGAAAATATAAGCAATAATCAATATGATTTAATCCGAATAATAAACTAAGAAAACATGATCATATAAAGAGTGCCAAAACTAATCTTGCAGAATAACAGAGTAGATGAACAGATTATATCTAAATAAGATAAGCCTATTACATCTACACCAAATGCTAGAATAAAAAACTCTAGCAGAATCTGAAAGAGAAAGTTCAGAGTTACGTATGATGCTGCAGGAGGATTCACGTTCAGGTTGGTGTTGGCACCAGCATCATCAGCCATGTCATTGATGTAGAGGCTGCTATTGTCCGGGAAGAAGTACTCATCGGGAAAGGAGTGGTCCGTGATGGTGTCAGTTGTCGCGCGGAAACGCTCCCCAATAACCTGATCGCCCCTCATCCGTATAGGTCCACAAGAGGCGGGGTTCCAGAGGCCTAATGTTCCGATGTGCGGTGCGCGCCGCAAGCCGGGATGGGGAATATGAAGGCGGCAGTGTAATAGACTAGAAGAAGACACATGTGATAGGCAGTGCTGATTAGGTTTAGCATTGATGCTTATATAGTGTAGGTCAGGGGAGATCATGGGGCTCAGCCCACGTCCAAGTCGGTAATAGCCCACGTTTTAGAAAGTCTAAAAACGACTGACTAATTAATGCATCCGTTAATGACTTGTAATTAATGCATTATTAATTTTCCTGAATAGCAAAAATAAAGCTCGGCTCGGCGAGATTCTCGTAACCTGCGGTGCGCGCACACATCATGATGAGGCGAGGCGAGGCGGGCGGCATTGGAGGAGTGCACGAGAGCTGCTCTTCTTCTCACACCTTAGTGAGTGGTAGAACAACCTAGTATATAAGGAGGTGTAACTCTCACTCAACTTGCAACGTCGGACTAAACTTTAGCACCACTAGCACACACATGAGCTGCCACAAGTAATGGGCCAAAGAGAATTTCAGAATTTGTATTTGTTATGGGCAAAAGTCCACATGAAAACACCTCAAATTCCAACAATCCCCCACAAAATCTCATTGGCACATCACATCACTTTCATTCCAGAATATTGTTTTATATACCGGTGTGTAATGGAGACTGTTAAGTTGAACTTCCATGTTAAACTTCGTGCTACACTAGCTAGCAACTTGAATAGTGGACTATTATTTGTGGTGTGTAATGGAGACTGTTAAGTTGAACTTCCATGTTAAACCTTCACAATAAGCCAAGAGAAATTGTGAATGCAAGAACACCTGGCACCATTAGCAATGTAGCAGTGGATGACAAAATGAAGAACACCTGCAAAAGCAGCTAGGCAGGGAAAGCATCCAGAGTTGGAAGAAACATCAAAGACAGGAGAAATGAGCAATAGAAATGAGCGCGGAGTACTGATCCCTTATGATTCAAGTTTCTGATGCTTCAAGTTTTGGAGACTAGATATGATGTCCTCATCTTTAACTTGCAAGAAGAATTCGTGCTCAATTAATGTAACAAAGCAATCATTCAAGTATTTTTGGCCCAAAAGCAACGTATGCAAGTCAGGTCTTATGAATTTTGACCAAATTCAAATTTCTATAGCACCTCAAGTTCTCTAGAGCCCGGGTCGCGGAGTAGGAGCCCGGGTCGAGGAGATTCGGAATCAGAGAAGCGCGCGTGCATCCCCTGCCCATGGCTCAGAAGTCCGCCTGTGGGCTGCTGCTTCAACGTTGGGACCTATCATTGCCCGTCTAGTTCCATCTAGGGATTGGACTGATGGTTCCAGGTTCCCTAATTCAGTTTGGGGAATTGGGAATGCATGGTAGGGAATTGGGGAAGACCGCAGGCGCGCGACCAAACCGAAAATTATGAGCGTGTTTGGTTGGCCGGATCTCCTCTTCGTGCATCTAGCGGAAAGAAATAAGGGTTTTTGGTGTCGCAGTGTACCGGAGATTTGGCTCTTACGGGTCTTAAAGGTACCCTCTATCCTAGCTCTAGAGGAATGACAAAATCGAGTGTTTCCACCAGGACAGGTTCAAGCGATTGCAAGAGGAGGAATGACATGCGTGGGGAGGCACCGGCGAGATGGCGGGAGTTGAAACAATTGCAGCGCTGTATGGCGTGCATAGTAGGCTCACCTCCCTCTTATGATATCACCTCCCGCTAGGAGACAAATCCCTCCCCATTTTCCTCTTGTGTGGCAGCTTTGGCGGCGGCACCTGCAGCGATTTAGATCTCCGGCAGCAGCTGCTACGTCCACTCCGGCACCGTCTGGCATGTCTTGTCTGACTTTGGCATCTGCTGCCTCACAGATCTGTGACACAGGCTTCTCCTCGCCTTCTTATCCGCCTGTGGTAGGTACTTAATGTCTGCAACCATGAAGGTAAGAACCGCGGCCTTTCCTCCTCACCAATGTTAGTACAAAGGTAGTTAGCTTGACATTAGGGTAGTACCCAGAGTGCTTATGCAGTTCCACTCTGTTTAGGGCCAACAATTGAAGGTTTTCATCAAGGTAGCTTCCCTGGTCGCTATGATTCAGGCATGGACGCTCTTGATCTACAAAAAAAGGCAACTAGGACTAGCATGCCGACAGTAAAATATGACCCCTGATGCAGCATGATAGAGAGGGGATGGAAAATTTGAACTACATCTACAACAATAACGATGTGGAGGCTATCGCCATGTTTAGGATGAGAAGAGCCTTATTTAACCATCTTGTGCACACATTCAAGTCTAGGGGTTTGCTTAAGGATAGCATCAACACCTCTATCGAAGAATAAGTGGCTTTGTTTCTTCATATTCTAGGACATAATCAGAGATTCCGAGTAATTCACAACACATGGAGGAGATCAACCGAGACAATTTCCCGGTATTTCTATCAGGTGTTGTATGTTGTTGGAGAACTCAGAGGAGAGATGATCAAGCCACCATCTGGTCAAACCCCCATGAAGATACACGACAACGGTCGACGGTTCCCCTTATTCAAGGTGAGCAACTCTAGCATGTTCTTCATGAGATGATTGTATTAGACTGCCGCCTAACATTCTTGTAATGCCAAGATTGTATTGGAGCAATTGATGGTACTCATGTGATGCTAGAGTTCCAAAAGCCGAACAACATGCATATAGGGGAGAAAGCACTACCCCAGCCAGAATGTGCTTGTCGCGATTGATTTCAACATGAAATTCACATATGTGCTTGGTGGGTGGGAAGGATCTGCCCATGATGCGATGATTCTGAATGATAGCCTGAAGCTCCTTAACGACAAATTCTACCTAGCAGATGCCGAGTATGCTTTTTGACCTGGAATTCTTCCACCCTTTAGGTTAACAAGGTACCATCTCAATGATTCTCTGCTAGAAACTATCCAAGGACTCTAGAAGAACTTCTCAATCTAAGGCACTCTAGCCTTAGAGTCACGGTTGAGTGGGTTTTCGCTGCTCTGAAGATCAGGTTTAAGATCCTTGATCAGAAGCCTTTCCACTATTTCTCCACCCAATTTAAGTTTGTTCTTGCATGTTGCATTTTGCACAACTGGATCTTGCAATTTGGAATCAATGAATACTTCCCGGCTGAGGAAGATGTAGTTCCCGATGATGACAACGACACTTATGGTGGCCATGGTGTTGCTAGTAATGATTGTGATGCTTGGAAGAACAAGAGATAACAGTGGGCGCTCGACATGTGGGCGATGAGAGGAAACTACATGATCCAAAGAAGAAGTGAAGAAGAAGTGAAAAAGATGGTCTGATGAAGTGTTGCCCTTGTGTTCTATGAAAACCCCTGATGTGGGTGCAAAACATTCATTCGTAGTAGCTAGGTAATATTGTGGGGAACTATCATTTGTTAATAGCTAGCTAACATTATCGTGAACTCATATTTTCTAATACCTAGGGTTCTAATTTGGTACTGCTAGTTTAATTTGCTGCTTATTTGCAACTGCTAGTTCTTGCTGCCTATTTGCTACTGCGTAGTAACATCACCAGCTCTAAGAAATGGTGAGCACAACACTACGAAATATGCAACCAAACGTGTAGGTTTTTGCATCAAACGATATAAAATCATTTTTGTTGTCAACCAAACAACTAGCCAAAATTGTAGGAAAACTAGATATGAGCCATCAAACAAAATGCCAAACTTGGCCCAAGCCAAATCTTCCCTCATGCATCACCCACCGAGCCAAGTAGGAAGAGAAATATGGGCCTCCACAACAAAGCATGCTCTATGTCACCAGAGGTGCGAGCGGGTGAGCAACGGACCTAAATGGACTAGTTGGGTCTCACGGAGGAGGATGGATGCATAGATGGAGGAGGCTGTTGGGCTTGAGTGCCCTGTACTCGGTCTACTCTTTCATTTCCATATTTTTTTCATACAGATGTGTATTATATACTGCATATAGTATTATATACTGCATATACACCTAGTTTTTGTCAAAAAATAGGCGTTAACTAAATACCCTTGAATTAAAGTGGGCCTACCCATTGCAGTGAGGGTGACGATTTTGTGTGCGGCTTAGTCGACTATACATTGTTTTTTTTTTGAAAAGAGAAGTATAATCCCAGCCTCTGCATCAGTGCATGACTTTTTATTAAAATTTTATCATCCAAAAATTATTAATGAATCAAGGATTACTCAGAGTTGACACATGAATCAAATAGCAAAAAATAATACGCATATGACCACTAGGCAGCGGGTAGTCGACTAATATGATGCCAGCTAGTCTAGCTGAAGATATTCCGAGCAACTATCAGGAGACGGTTGTATCTAGAAATCATAAAATCTCGCTGATCCTTCGCTAGTAGAAGCCATATGAATAACCTGCAAAAGATTAAAAGTTCTCGTGATGGTCATTCCAGCATCTTCAAATAATCAACTTAATGTAGAAACACCTATATGAATTCTATTCTTAAATATAGTGTCAACTCTATTCAACCAATTCCTAAATATATTTGTTATTTTAGTTGGAAGATTGAGAGTATATGTAAATTTTACAATGCTCCATAAATACTTACAAAAGGTTAGGATATGACGTAAATCCAATTCGGCCAAGGTACATATGAACTCATTGTTAGAAAACACATTTAAAAATAGAAAAAAAATATGCATGTACATCAAGATATTATATGTTTCGTACAATAGTTTTCGGAAATAAGGAACATTTTTTGTGTTCCACGTAAAAAGATTTTTTTTGGTATTGCAACATGGCTATTCATGGTCATTTGTTTTGTCTTTTTTGCATAAGCCACATAATGTTCACTTTTCTAAAAAAAAAAGTTGTGTATCAATATAGAATGTTTAGATGTACATCTGAATTTTTTGTTCAATTTTTTTGAAATTTTAAATTTTATTTTTATGCATTTTTCATAATAGATTCATGTGCACCGTGAGCCAAAACACCACCTCCTATGAACAAATGTTCTATGGTTTCCTATGACTCACAAAAACAATATTTGATACATCCTGCACAATTCTATTTAAAAATTATCTTTTGTGAGTAAGAATTTGTAATTAAGGAACCACATAAATATTTTAATCTTAAATGAGATTTTTTGAACCACTTTACCATAGGGGAAGTCCCTACGGTGTAATTCTTTTATATTAAAACTACAAGTTACTAAATAAGAGTTTCCATAAGTATTTCCAAAGAAAGACCATGTGACCGTTCCAAATATCTTTCGTACATAGATTTTACCAAGAAAACACCTCAAGGTGTTAGATTCCAAACAAATTTATTAGACACCTCAGATAAATACACTATCATAAGATGCTAGAATAATTGTAACCATGATGTCCAATTATTGCTAATTAGTGTTCTTGTGAAATTAATGTCAAGTGAAACATGCATGATTTAATACGTCTACAACAATAACATTTTTTATGTTGCACAATCTTATGGTAAATACTATCTATCGCGGCCCTATGGGAATCAAATCATTGGACCGATCGGCTGCGGTAGATTTATATTGCATCCCACGGGCTAAGATTGCTTCCCACGTCCAACAAAAAAGAGTCCGTTAAACCCGCATGGTGCCATACTATTCCAGAATTATAGCCGCTAGTTACGTCTCCCATTACTTCTTCCTCAAATCGCATCTCCCCGACGCTGCCGCGACTGGTTTCTCAACCGCACCACCGCCTCGCTGTCGCCGCTGCTTTCTCCCCGATACACGCTTCCATCCTGCTGCTGCCGCTGCTTTCTACCGCCATGATTTACATGTTCCCCCAGTGAATTGTAATCTGATGAATCGCAAGCTTGCAGGTTGTTTGATGTTCTCGAGCAGTATCGTAGTTTTAATCTTATATCTTGTTTGTAGGGAGGTCATGAACATGCACAGCTAGCATTGAGGTCCACAAGGTTCCCGACTTCGACCATAGGCGCACTTGACTACTGCGACAGTGCTACAAGCGGGAGACTCCATGGCTCCATGCTCCATCAAGGGTACATAACGATGTGCTTGTGTCTGAGCTGTATCAGCAGAGCGTAAAAAATGACGTGGCTATACGGATGGAGTCAGAGAAGAATAATCGACAGCATGCTTATCGCCCTCACAGTAGACTATTTGCAGTTGCAACCGTACAATGAATCCGAAGCTCTGATGCCCACACTCGTGGAGAACGAATCTTTAGTCCCGGCCCGTAAGAGGCTTTAGTCCCGGTTTTGGTACCGGAACTGGAGAGACGGGACTAAAGGCCCACGCACTAGTCCCGGTCTGCTTACCAGTCGGGACCAATGGGCATCCACGTGGCCGCCCCTGCGCGCACTAGGTCCCCCTCCATTAGTCCCGGTTACTATTACAAACCGGGACTAATGGTTCTCTGCCGCGGCAGAGTTTTGACCCCTTTATCTGCCGCGTCAGAGAATTTATTTTGTTTCTATTTACTGATTTTTTTTATTTCAAAATATATTTCTACGCTACCACATACCGTACACTTTACCGGGATTAGAACATACAAATATATACATGATAGTTACATGGAGAATCATTAGGATCAAACATACACAAATATATACATGATAGTTACATGGATACATCACAGTTACCGGGACTAGAGCCCGTCTATTCAATTACATGATCAGGGGATCATCGGTAGCGCCTATTCACACTAAATTCTCCGGCGTCATCTATCATCTCGTTCATCAAGAATCTTGCCAGTTCTTCAGCAATTTCTAGTACGCGTTGCTCTGGTAGGAGCTGATCCCACATTCTATCGAACTATATAAGAAAAGGAGATCAATATATTGATACCAATCATAACAAAAAGTGACGGTAATAAAAATAATGTTGTGAATGTATTTCTTACATCGACTATAATTTTTGTGCTCAGTGGTAAATGTGCGAATGAACTCGCAAACGTAGAATCCACATAGATTCGTCCTGGGTGGCTGCCTAGCGCACTTTATGAGAATAGAATTCAATCAAAATAATATTCTAGCATCATAATTGTATTGAAACTATAGAAGTAAAGAGATGTGTATACTACTTACCGAAACCGGCTTAAACGTCAGCTTCTCACTAAAGTGACCCGTAACCGCACTCTAGAACTGGTTCCAAACCCTGCCCAGTTAAGATGAGTTATTTATTACGTGATATCTCATGAAATCAACGAAAGAGACCGATGTAGCGCGAAAATTACCTCTGGAGCGTGTCCTGCATGTCCCTGAACTGTTCTAGGGGTCTTTTTAATGGATCCATGACTTCAACTCTTCCCTTATCAAGTTGAATGTTTAGCAGAATCCAGTGGAATCTGCACACACGTTTATATATACATCAGTAACTCATCAATAACACTTCAATTGAGTAAGGAAAAGTGAATGTGTACACCAGAGTAATACCCTCACTTGAAATTGTAAAGAAATAGTATGTGGTCATAGAAATTTTGCTCCATTAGAAACCTTAGAAGGTTTTCCTCCGTCTCCTCGGGGTTATCCGTTAGCGTCTTTATATGAATTTTATCTGGGTCAATGAACCCAACACTAAAGAGTGACCTTCTTTTACATTCATGGATCTTCACTCTGCATAGTAATAGAGTACAAAAGGATATAATGAGGATAATTACATGCAATGAACTGAACAACTGAAAAATTGAACAACTTATATGTAGACAATGAATTCAACAACTTACAGACAATAGCAACTCATGATAGATTTGTCGAGGGCATCAAAAGCATATAACTGTAAGAGTTCTAACTCAACATGGACCTCTTCTTCTCGGAGGTGGTAGTCATGTGGTACTTTCGCTACGATCATTATTCTCTCCTCCTTTGCGGCTTTCAAGTACTAGTTATGTAAACTCCGCATTTGTGTTATAGTTGTTGCAACCTCTCTTGGGTGACCAACGACACCCCTGGGACATATTGAGGGACTACGTCAGCCTTGGGTAACTTGTCATCCTGCGAACCTAGCAGTTCCTCAAAAGTCACATTCATAGCGGCCGCAAGCTTCCCAGCTTCTTCCATTTCCTGCTGGGGAATGTCATAGGATGCTACCCTGAGGGGTGAGATCGATTTTTTGGCCTGTTTCCCGAGCTGGGGGACATCCTTTCTTTTCCCGGTTGCACTTTGACTTGATGATTTGCTCCCGCTTGCACTTTTACTTGATTGGCTCTTCTTCACTTCCTTTTGAAGCGTGCGTAGATAGTCAGCTGGCTTATGGTGCAAATCATATTGCGATTTTGTGTTCAGAAAACTAAGTGCATACGCTTTTTTGCTTCTCGGTGTGTACCGGGGCAGGCTCGGGTTTCTTCTTTTGAAGCTGCGCAACACATTTGGCCTTTGCAATCGCTGTGGTTTCCTCTTCAGTGCGATCGTAAGGTCTGATGGGAAGATTCTTATGAGGTACTCTTGGGATGGGTGACATTTGTCGTTTTGGGCTGCTACGTCATTTAGTACTCATCGATGGAGCACGCTTCCGCTTATTGTCCTTAGCGGGCGGCGAAGACGGCTGGCCCTGCGGCGGAGATCGAGATGGACCCTAGTTGTGGTTGTCGTAGTCATGGGGTGGGCTTCTTGGAGGTGATGGAGGTGATGGAGGTGATGGAGGTGAAGGTGACATGTGACGACTCGGAGGTGGTGTTGGCCTTGGCACTGAGCCTGGAAGCTTGATGTTGTTCTTGTCCCATAGAATAATACCACCCAATACTTCTCCGAGTGTCCTCTCACCTTCAGGTCCAGGAATATCAAGCTCCATTGAGTCCCACCCCATTGCGATTTCATCCACCCTGACTTTAGCATAGCCAGCTGGAATCTCACGGCCATGCTAGCGTGCGTCAGGTGGACAAGGTAAAGCACATCCGACTGCCACCTTGATGGATAGGTTCTTCACCTTCTGATGGAGCTCACAAGATGTCTGCTCCTTGATTCCATCCAAGGGGTAGCTGAGACCACCATCTACCATCCGTGCATCGTCAGATGGAACCTCCGATTCAGCCACGCTGCTTCTCTGCTGAGATGGGACGACGGTAATATCGAGTGCAGAATCTTGCAGGCGCGCTACTCCTCGAAGTTCGTCAATGTGTTGTTGATGAATTCAAAGTGTTCCTAGCAACTCGTTGAACCTGTCTCCATCCTCCTCCTACCGTCGCCTCTTTGCTCTCTCTCGGCACCTATAACTATCTCTGTCTTTGGGAAACCCCATATCCCATGTATAACTAGGGCCAAGGCCTCGTATGTTGGGTCCGCGGCATAGAAAACAAAAAAATTCCTACGATGAGAACTATACGCCAAGATCTATCTACTAGATACAGAGCAACGGGTGGACATACATCCATGGAGAACTTACCCTCGAAGACAATGAGTTTTGTTAACGAGTAGGAACTCGTGGTTGATGTAGTCGTACGCTTTCCGATCTCAAGATCGTGTGGAAGTCCGAGCGCCGCAAATCAGCAGCGCATCCGTCCTCGCACACACGTTCAAGCCATCGGACAACCTCCACCTCCTCGCTCCAGCGAATCAGCGGAAGCAGCAACTCCTTCCAGACGCAAGGCCACCGGGAACATGTATCTCGCTAATCCGAGACCATGGGGGAATATCTAGAGGGGGAGAGAGATCCTTCACGAGAAGGTGTGAGGATGAAGGAGGGAATGGGTGGCCTTTTATAGGAGGAGGGGGGTGCCCCCTCTCTCCATAGCCGGCGCGTGGGGGGTGACCCCTCACCTCCCCCATTCATGTGGTGGTAACCCCTCCACATTAAAATGCCCCTTCACATTCTCTTTTAAAGTCTCCACTTTAAATGCATTAAATTTCTCCAAATTTAATGCTCTCTCATTTAATAAAACTCTTTTATTATTTTTATTCAGAATTTTGTTAATTACTTTAATTAACAAACATTCACATAAAACCCCTTGCAACATTTCAATATCACATGCAGAACCACTTTCTGCAATTTCACCCGAAACAATTCCGGTTTCTATCGAAACATTTCCTGCGCTTTGCAAACCTTTTGTCTGGAACATATGTGCTCCTAAATGGTGTCCGGCAACCCTTAAGTGTGTCACCCTACGGTTCGCGAATAATGCAGACATGATTGAGACTCCTCTCAAATCAATAATCAGAAGCGGGACCTGGAGATCCATATTGACTCCTGCACATTCAACGATGACTTCTGTGATCGTGAGAACCTTTAACGTCAGCAATTTAATCCCTTTGTCTCATGATATAATACATGTCCGAGATTCGATCATCGGTATCCAAATACCTAGTTTGATCTCATTACCGACATGCACTCTTTTCTCGTTCCTGTGATATAACATTCTAGTGATCACATCACTTGCTTGCAAGCTATCCTAATGTGATATCACCGAGAGGGCCCAGAGTATATCTATCCGTCATCGGGATTGACAAATTCCACTCTTGATCCATGAGCCTCAACATAACACCTTCGTAGCACTGAACCCACCTTTATGGTCACCCTGTTACGGTGTGACGTTTGATGTTATCAAGATACTCTTTTGGTGTTAGCAATTAACATGATCTCATGGTCTAAGGACTAAGACTACTTTGTATGATGTTATAGCAATATAAACATAATGAATTGATCGTAATGCTATACTTCGGATGAATGTTCATCACATCATTTCACAAATGCTGTGACCTTGTTATTAACAACATCCAATGTCCATGATCAGGAAACTTTGATCATCTTGTTAATCAACAAGCTAGTCTATAAGAGAGGCATAACTAGGAACCCTTTTTGTTTATTAAACACACATGTATTGATGTTTCCTATCAATACAATTATAGCATGCAAAATAAACATCTATCATATACAAGGAATACATAATAACAACTTTATTATTGCCTCTCAGGGCATATTTCCTTCAGTCTCCCACTTGCACTAGAGACAATAATCTAGTTCACATAGTGATAAATCTAACACCCATGGAGTTCTGGTGTTGATCATGTTTTGCCCTAGGGAGTACTTTAGTCAACGGATCTGCTACATTTAGGTCCGTGTGCACTTTACAAATCTTTATATCTCCATCCTTGACATGCTCGCGGATGGAGTGAAAACGGCACTTAATATGTTTGGAATTCTTGTGGGACCTTGGTTCCTTTGCGTTGGCTATGGCTCCATTGTTGTCACAATAGATCACCATCGGGTCCAACGCACTGGGAACCACACCCAGTTCTGTAATGAACTCTTTCATCCAAACTGCCTCCTGCGCTGCTTCTGAAGCAACAACATATTCCGCCTCCGTTGTTGATCCAGCCACCACAGGTTGTTTGGAACTCCTCCAACTAACTGCTGCTCCGTTCAAGAGAAATACGTATCCGGATTGAGACTTAGATTCATCCGGATCGGTGTCAAAACTAGCATCGACATAACACTTAGCGACTAGCTCTTCTTCACCTCCGTATATAAGAAGCATATCCTTAGTTCTTCTCAAGTACTTGAGAATGTTCTTTACCGCTATCCAGTGTTCCGAACCTAGATCAGATTGGTACCTACTAGTCAAACTAATAGCATGTGCCACATCCGGTCTTGTACATAGCATGGCATACATTATAGAGCCTATGGCCGAGGCATAGGGGATCTTATCCATCATCTCTCTTTCTTCCGCCGTAGCCGGACTTTGAGTCTTACTCAATGTCTTGCCTTGCAACATAGGTAAGAACCCCTTCTTACTTTCGTCCATATTAAACTTCTTTAATATCTTATCAAGGTATGTACTCTGCGATAGCCCAATTAGGCGTCTTGATCTATCTCTATAGATTTTAATGCCTAATATATATGACGCTTCACCAAGGTCTTTCATCGAAAATTTGCTGTTTAGATAACTTTTAACACTGTTTAAAAGATCTATATCATTTCCAATCAATAATATGTCATCCACATATAATATCAGAAATGCCACATTGCTTCCACTCACTTTCTTGTAAATACAAGCCTCTCCATAAGTTTGGACAAATCCAAACTCTTTGATCACCTCATCAAAACGGAGATTCCAACTCCGGGATGCTTGCTTCAGTCCATAGATGGATCGCTGAAGTTTGCACACCTTATCAGCATCCTTAGGATCGACAAAACCCTTTGGTTGTATCATATACAACTCTTCTTCAATATTACCATTGAGGAATGCAGTTTTGACATCCATCTGCCATATTTCATAATCGAAATATGCAGCAATTGCTAACATAATCCTAACCGACTTAAGCATCGCTACGGGAGAGAATGTCTGCTCGTAGTCAACTCCTTGAATTTGTCGAAACCCCTTTGCGACAAGTCGAGCCTTATAGATGGTTACATTACCATCAGCATCAGTTTTTCTTTTGAAAATCAATTTATTCTCAACGGCCTTTCGATCGTGAGGTATGTCCACCAAGGTCCAAACCTGGTTTTTGTATATGGATTCCATCTCAGATTTCATGGCTTCTAGCCATTTGTTGGAATCAGGGCTCATCATCGCTTCTTCATACGTCGCAGGGTCATCTATTTCATCAATCATGAAATTCATAACAGGATTGCCGTACAGTTTAGGAGCTGCACGTGTCCTGCTTGACCTGCGAGGTTCGGTAGTGTCCTCTTTCGGAGTTTCATGATCAATATCATTAGCTCTCTCTTCATTAGGTGAAGTCAACTCCGAAACAACTTCCGGTGCTGCGCTACTCGCCATTTCATGAAGAGAAGGTTCAATAACCTCTTCGAGTTCTACCTTCCGACTACTCACACCTTTCGCGAGAAACTCCTACTCAAGAAAGGATCCATTCTTGGCAACAAAGACCTTGCCCTCGGATCTGTGATAGAAGGTATACCCAATCGTTTCCTTAGGGTATCCTATGAAGACGCATTTTTCCGCTTTGGGTTCGAGTTTATCCGGTTGAAGTTTCTTCACATAAACATCACATCCCCAAACTTTAAGAAATGACAGCTTAGGTTTGTTTCCAAACCATAATTCAAACGGTGTCTTTTCAACGGATTTAGATGGTGCCCTATTTAAAGTGAATGTAGCGGTTTCCAGTGCATAACCCCAAAATGACAGTGGCAAGTCAGTCAAAGACATCATAGATCGAACCATATCCAATAAAGTACGATTACGACGTTCTGACACACCATTACGTTGTGGTGTTCTGGCAGGCATGAGTTGTGAAACTATTCCATAGTCTTTCATATGTGTGCTAAACTCGTAACTAAGATACTCTCCTCCACGGTCGGACCGCAGAAATTTGATCTTTTTGTTATGATGATTTTCCACTTCATTCTGAAATTCTTTGAACTTTTCAAAGGTTTCAGACTTATGTTTCAACAAATAGATATACCCGTATCTACTCAAATCATCCGTGAAAGTAACAAAATAACGATATCCACCTCGCGCCGACATACTCATTGGTCCACACATATCAGTATGTATGATTTCCAGTAGATCTGTCGCCCGTTCCATTGAACCGGAAAACGGCGTTCTAGTCATCTTGCCCATAAGGCATGGCTCACATGTATCAAATGATTCAAAATCAAGTGATTCCAAAAGTCCATCAGAATTGAGTTTCTTCATGCGTTTAACGCCAATATGACCTAGACGGCAGTGCCACATATATGCAGATATATCATTATCAAGTTTAATCCTTTTAGCATCAACATTATGAATATGCGTAATACTACTATCGAGATCCAACAGAAATAAACCATTCAACACAGGTGCATGACCATATAAATCGAACAACCATTGTTTTCAGACTTAAACGAATAACCACTTTGCATCAAACATGATCCGGATACAATGTTCATGCTCAGTGCAGGCACCAAATAACAATTATTTAGGTTTATAACTAATCCCGACGACATATGGAGAGGAAGCGTTCCGGCGGCAATCACATCAACTCTTGATCCATTGCCGACCCGCATCGTGACCTCATCCCTTGCTAGTTGTCGCTTGTTCCGCAGCCCCTGAACTGAGTTACATATATTAGCAACCGATCCCGTATCAAATACCCAGGTGCTACTGCGAGTACTAGTCAAGTACACATCAATAACATGTATATCACATATACCTTTGTTTGCCTTGCCGGCCTTCTTGTCCGTCAAATACTTGGGGCAGTTGCGCTTCCAATGGCCAGTCCCCTTGCAATAGTAGCACTCGGTGTCAGACTTAGGGCCAGCTCAGGGTTTCTTTTCAGGCGCGTCAACAGATTTGCCGCCCTTCTTTCCCTTCTGCTTGCCTTTCTTGTCCTTCTTGAAACCGGTGGTCTTATTGATCATCAACACTTGATGTTCTTTCCTAATCTCCACTTCTGCAGTCTTAAGCATTGACAGAAGCTCGGGAAGAGACTTCTTCATGCCCTGCATATTATAGTTCATCACGAAGCTCTTGTAGCTAGGTGGCAGAGATTGGAGAACACGATGTATGCCTAAGTCAATGGGAATCGTTATTCCCAAGGACACAAGCTTATCGGCGTACCTAGACATTTTGAGTACGTGCTCACTAACGGAGCTGTTCTCTTCCATCATGCAGCTAAAGAACTTTTCAGAAGCATTATAACTCTCTACGGCAGCATGGGTATCGAAAATCATTTTCAATTCTCCCATGGTATCAAAGGCATTGCCATTTTCGAAACATTTTCGAAGTTCTGGCTCTAGCCCATACAGTATGCCGCAATGAACTAACTTGTGGTCCTCCTGACGAGTTATATAGACGTTCTTTTCCTCGTCAAGGGCATCAGGAGCTGGTGGGGGGCCTAGCGGCGCCTCTAACACATATTGCTTTTGTGCAGAAATGAGGAGAATCCTCAAATTCATAGCCCAGTTGGTGAAGTTGCTACCCTTCGCAGCAAGCTTCTCTTTCTCCATGAACACATTGAAATTAAAAGCAGGTGGTGCCATCTACAACCGAATTTGTAAAATATATTTAGACTAAGTTTATGATAGATTGAGTTCAACTAATCCAAATTACTAATGAACTCCCACTCAAAAACTACATCCCTCGTGTCCTTTTGGTGATGACATGAACCAAATCCACTACACCAAGTACGATCATCACGTGAGTCGGTGTAGCTTCAAAGGCGAGTATCTATATAGGCATCATATCAACTATATGACTCATGCTTAACCTTTCGGTCCGTGTTCCGAGGCCATGTCTGTACATGCTAGGCTCGTCAAGTAAGAACCTTAGTATTCGCGTGTGTAAAGCTGTCTTACACCCGTTGTATGAAAGCGTAGAGTCGAGAACACCCGATCATCACGTGATGCCTCAAAACACGATCCACAAAACGGTGCATACTTAAGGAAGAACACATTTCATCTTGATATCTAAATGAGTGATCATCCTATAATGCTACCAAAAGCGCCAAACTAGCAATATAAGATGCTAACATCTAATGTGTGAAGTGAGGTGATATGGTCCATGCATTTGATCTCTATCATTTGCATCGTGGTATGATCTCTATCATTCCTTTGTGTGTAAGGCCAAGCTCTATGGAACTTACACGTTAAGTGAGTTGTAAGAGTATCTATCATACATCTACTTACAACAATACCATATCAAGACAATAGCCCAACAACTATCTAAACTAGACGCCTCTAATTTATCAATTGCAAGTTTTACGTGGCTTAGGGCTTTTAGAGATAGAACCAGTCTTACCTACGAACATGAACCACAACGAGGATAACCAAGTTATTAGCAACTCGTTGTAAATCAGATTGACTATAGTAGGAGAGATAGACACCCGCTAGCCACTTATGCAAAACTAGTTGCATGTCAGTCGTGGAACCGGTCTCATGTACGATGACATGTAAGGTTGGTCCGGGCCTCTTCATCCCACTATGCCACCAATATCCAAAGTATATAGAAGATGCAATAACATGATCATCATCGCCCACATATAAACATATGTGTACTACCCGTGCAAAGCACCTACGCATAGATCAGGCTCTGATACCACTGTTGGGTCCGCAGCATAGAAAACAAAAAATTTCCTACGATGAGAACTATACGCCAAGATCTATCTACTAGATACAGAGCAACGGTGGATATACATCCATGGAGAACTTACCTCGAAGACAATGAATTTTGTTAACGAGTAGGAACTCATGGTTGATGTAGTCGTACGCTTGCCGATCTCAAGATCGTGTGGAAGTCCGAGCGCCGCAAATCAGCAGTGCATCCATCCTCGCACACACGTTCAAGCCACCGGACAACCTCCACCTCCTCGCTCTAGCGAATCAGCGGAAGCAGCAACTCCTTCCAGACGCAAGGCCACCGGGAACATGTATCTCGCTAATCCGAGACCATGGGGGAATATCTAGAGGGGGAGAGAGATCCTTCACGAGGAGGTGTGAGGATGAAGGAGGGAATGGGTGGCCTTTTATAGGAGGAGGGGGTGCCCCCTCTCTCCATGGCCGGCGCATGGGGGGGTGACCCCTCACCTCCCCCATTCATGTGGTGGTAACCCCTCCACAATAAAATGCCCCTTCACATTCTCTTTTAAAATCTCCACTTTAAATGCATTAAATTTCTCCAAATTTAATGCTCTCTCATTTAATAAAACTCTTTTATTATTTTTATTCAGAATTTTGTTAATTACTTTAATTAACAAACATTCACATAAAACCCCTTGCAACATTTCAATATCACATGCAGAACCACCTTCTGCAATTTCACCCGAAACAATTCCGGTTTCTATCGAAACAATTCCTGTTTCTATTGTAACATTTCCTGCGCTTTGCAAACCTTTTGTCTGGAACATGTGTGCTCCTAAATGGTGTCCGGCAACCCTTAAGTGTGTCACCCTACGGTTCGCGAATAATGCAGACATGATTGAGACTCCTCTCAAATCAATAATCAGAAGCGGGACCTGGAGATCCATACTGACTCCTGCACATTCAACGATGACTTCTGTGATCGTGAGAACCTTTAACGTCAGCAATTTAATCCCTTTGTCTCATGATATAATACATGTCCAAGATTTGATCATCGGTATCCAAATACCTAGTTTGATCTCGTTACCGACATGCACTCTTTTCTCATTCCCGTGATATAACATTCTAGTGATCACATCACTTGCTTGCAAGCTATCTTAATGTGATATCACCGAGAGGGCCCAGAGTATATCTATCCGTCATCGGGATTGAAAAATTCCACTCTTGATCCATGAGCCTCAACATAACACCTTCATAGCACTGAACCCACCTTTATGGTCACCCTGTTACGGTGTGACGTTTGATGTTATGAAGATACTCTTCCGGTGTTAGCAATTAACATGATCTCATTGTCTAAGGACTAAGACTACTTTGTATGATGTTATAGCAATATAAACATAATGACTTGATCGTAATGCTATACTTCGGATGAATGTTCATCACATCATTTCACAAATGCTGTGACCTTGTTATTAACAACATCCAATGTCCATGATCAGGAAACTTTGATCATCATGTTAATCAACAAGCTAGTCTATAAGAGAGGCATAACTAGGAACCCTTTTTGTTTATTAAACACACATGTATTGATGTTTCCTATCAATACAATTATAGCATGCAAAATAAACATCTATCATATACAAGGAATATATAATAACAACTTTATTATTGCCTCTCAGGGCATATTTCCTTCATCGTACTCATCCTTAGTGTTCTTTATTCCCAAGGGCCTTTATCAACAAGTCATTCTCTCTATCGGGACAGAAGTTTGTTGTCCCCTCTTTAATTTCCTTCACCACTCTCTGCCATGTCTCCGGGGTATCCTAATCTCGTCACTGCAAATAAGGTCCCCTATATTTTTGTCATACTCACTCCCATGCCCAAGGAACCAATTTCTTGCCCTCAAATCCCATTCTTCGCGTATTGGTTCTAGAGTGAGACCTTTAGCGAGCAGCTCATTCTCTTTAGCATCCCACTTTGGCATGGCAGTCGCGTAGCCCCTGGCCCCAGGTGATGGTGATATTTCTTCTTCACGGCATTTAACTTGTTTTTTCGACTTTTCCTTAGAAGCTTATGACTCCTTGTACTTCACAAATGCATCCCAGTTAGCCTGCTGCTTCATTAGATAGGCTTCGAATTTAGGAGGAGTCTTCTTCTTCTGATACTTTTGCCATAATGATTGCTTCCAGTTCTTGAATAGTTTGGCTATCTTCGTAAGAGTCCACTGCTTGACTTTCTTCCTCAATGCAGCTATGTCGGCTTCATTCTCAAATTCTGGCAGGGTGAAATGTGTCATGAGGTCATTCCAAAGACCCTCTTTGTACCTGTCGGTGACATACTCACGATCTCTTGCCCCTTTTGTCCTATTCCACTCTCGAAAGGTGATTGGGATGTGTTCCCTAACCATAACTCCGTATTGTTGTACAAATACACTTTTACCTTTTTCGGGTTCCAATGGTTCACCCTGTAGTGATACCCGCGTAATTGTATAATGCGTAGATGCGTCCAACTTTTTGGCCGGGCCTTGTTTGGAATATTTTTGGCTCGATGTGGAGGCCTAAGAGAAGAAACATTCGTCAATGTATATATATACAACTCAATTAATGCATCTACTCATCACCGGACTTCATATATATACCTCGCCAAACTTAGTTACGGGTCCACCAGAGGCGTCGGCTTCTCCATCATTGTATCCATCGGCTTCTCCCTGGTCATTTCGGTCGACCTCATCACCCTCACCAGAGGGGTTCAGATACATCGACGGAGATTCGGGTGGATGAACATGGGGGGCGTCGTTGATCATATTCTCAAGAATTTGTTCTTGTTCCAGGTCTCTGTAGATTGGACTAGGTGGATCCATAGTTTTCTGCAAAAATGCACACAATATAAAATAATACTAAATAATAATATGTACACCTAATTTGCTACAATAAAACTAAACAATAGCAAAGTTCTAGTGCACCCTAACCCTAAGTCCGGGGGCCCGCAAGCACCACCACCCTAACCCTAAGTCTGGGGGCCCGCGAGCACTACCACCCTAACCCTAAGTCCGGGGGCCCACGAGCACCACCACCCTAACCCTAAGTCTGGGGGCCCGCGAGCACCACCACCCTAACCCTAAGTCCGGGGGCCCGCGAGCACCGCCACCTGAACCCTAAGTCAGGGGGCCTGCGAGCACTACCACCCTAACCCTAAGTCCGGGGGCCCGCAAGCACTACCACCCTAACCCGAAGTCTGGGGGCCTGCAAGCACCACCACCCTACCCTAATTCCGGGGGCCCGCGAGCACCATCACACTAACCCTAAGTCCGGGGGCCTGCGAGCACCACCACCTTAACCCTAAGTTCGGGGGGCCGCGAGCACTACCACCCTAACCCTAAGTTTGGGGCCCGCGAGCACTACCACCCTAACCGTAAGTCCCGGGACCGGCGAGCACTACCACCCTAACCCTAAGTCCGGGGGCCCACGAGCACTACCGGACTTAGGGTAGTTATTTCTTCAGCTATTTTTAGGGATCGTTTGTAGCTGGTTTTTGACCGGATCCGTGATCCCGAGAACTCGGTCATGTGGACGTGGGATGGCACGTTCGTGATAGGGTCGGGATTGTGGACTCAGACACAGATTGTTAGCTTGATGAATAAAAGGCAAGAAAGAAAGAAGCTACAAGTTTTGCCGCCATGTTCACCTTATCTTTATTTAGCACTAATGCTTGTCTGTCTCAATCGACTATGGCATGTATCTATATTATACTACACTATAATACTACATACTATATAATAGTACTATACAATTAATATACATACTATATAATACTACATACTATACAATATAATACATACTATGCAATATACTACTATATATATAATATTACACTACTAAATAATATTACACTACTATATATAATATTACACTACTAAATAATATTACACTACTATATACTATAATATTACATTACTAAATAATATTACACTACTATATACTATAATAATATTACACTACTATATAATATTACACTACTAAATAATATTACACTACTATATACACTACAAAATAAAAAAAATAACTAGAATAAGTGGCCAGGGGAGCCGCCCCGGCCTGCTCACCCACAGTGGTCGGCGTCGCCGCGCGCCGGCGTGCACGTACGACTGCCGCGCCGCCATAGCCAGACGGGGGAAAGGGGAGGGGCGGGGTACCTGGCCGAGGGGGCGCGCGCGCGGCGGCTGGAGTGGGTGGTAGTTGGGGGTGGTGGCGGCTGGAGTGGGGGCAGCGGTTGGGGGTGGTGGCGGCCGGAGAGTTGGTTGGGCAGCCTGCTGACGTCCTTCTCGTCATCCTCGCGTGCTTCCCCCTACATGCGTCCTCAAATGTGGTACTTTGGGAGAAGAAGGGGCGCGGCAATATAAAGGGGGACCTTTAGTCCCGGTCTGTAGCATGCACCGGGACGACCGGGACTAAAGGTCCCCCCTTTAGTCCCGGTGCGTGTCACGCACCGAGATTAAAGGGTTTTCGGCACCACCCAAGGGGCGCGCGCCAATGCCACACCTTTAGTCCCGGTGCGTAGCACACTCCGGGACTAAAGGTCCTTTTTTCAAATTTTTGACCCAAGGGGCGCGCCTGGTTTAAAAAATTTCAATTTGCATATTTTAAAACATTTGAATTATACAATTTTTACATACTTATGAATTTGATAAAATTTTCAACATGAAAAGTTCTTGAATTTGAATAAGTAATCAAATCTATTTTCTGTTTTATAAAATAATCATTCTAACTAGTGAAACTATTAACCATTTTTCCATTTTCAATTTAAAAATGCATTAACTATTATATTTTGCATATTTTTGAATCTCACTAAAATTTTAACATAAAAATGCTTGAATTTGAATACGTAATCCAAATCCATTTTATGTTTTATAAAATAATTATTCTAACTAGTCAAACTATTAACCATTTAGCCATTTTCAATTTAAAAATGCATTAACTATTATATTTTACTGGAATATCTGTTTCGGGTTTAGGGTTTAGGGTTTAGGGTTGAGGGTTGAGGGTTGAGGGTGTAGGGTTAGGATTTAGGGTTTTGGGTTAGGGTTAGAATTTAGGGTTTTGGGTTTAACTATTATATTTTGGGGACATCTCTGTTTTAGTTTTAGGGTTTAGGGTTTTGGGTTTAACTATTATATTTTGGGGGCATCTCTGTTTCGGGTTTAGGGTTGAGGGTTTACGTTTAGGGTTTAGGGTTTTGGGTTAGGGTTAGGGTTTTGGGTTTAACTATTATATTTTCGGGGCCTTTAATCCCGGTTGGAGTCAATAACCTGGACTTAAGATATTTCCCGCCCTTCTCAGAGTCGTCAAGCCGCGCATCATGCTTTCTCGCCAATTCCCTCCGCTTGCCGCCATATTTTCCCGCTTTTTCCCTCTATATCTAGGCCGGCCACCATGGCCATCGACACATCCACATCTTCCCCTCTCACAACAATGGACACCGCATACTGGGCCACTCTAACCCTCGAGGAGAATGAGGCGTTGTGGGCCTCCAGCTACCCATGCCCGCCAGGCTACCGGCTGCCCGCCGACTGGATGCTTAGCGCTAGAGGAGGTTTTGTCCCTCCTGTGCCTCAAGGTTCCGCCTGCCAGGCGGCCATCACGAACCACTTCTACCTCGAGCTCATGCCCGAGCAGCGGATGGATCCCCATTGGGATCCCGACAACTACGACACCTCGAATGCCTTATCCGCTAACCGGCAGGAAAGGGACCTTGCGAGGTACGAGGGTGACGACCTGCCCCTGTTGAACCACAACGAGGTTGGTCGCCGCCTATGGTGGGCAAACCGAACTATCATCGTTGCGATGCTCTACAT
Source organism: Avena eriantha (assembly GCA_910589775.1). NCBI lineage: Eukaryota > Viridiplantae > Streptophyta > Magnoliopsida > Poales > Poaceae > Avena > Avena eriantha. The sequence continues at coordinate 84,803,133 of OU342741.1, forward strand.
CGCCTAGGGAGATCATCCTCGCCTGCGGTGCCCGCACTTTGACCCTCCACAGAGCTACAAGAAGGGTGGGGATGGTGAAGGTCGCGGGCTACGTAGCATCGTCATCCAGGAGCCCTCCCTCGCGCGCCGTGAATCCGAGGCCGGAGTGGCAGGTACCCCTGGAATATGCCATGGCTCGGCTTAGGATCCAGCCGCGTGCGCCTAGCGACGACGACGACGACGACGATGATGATGACGAAGACGAAGACGAAGATGACCCTGAAGTTGTGTACTATAGGGCTAGATATGAGTATGACTAAAGGGGGCCTTTATTCCCGATTTCTTAGTCCCAGATTTTTAATAATAATAAATGTCTTGAGTGTTAGTCACGGTTTGTCGCTGGACCGGCAGGACTAAAGGGGGGACTTTAGTCCTGATTCCGTAGTCCTAGTTAGATACCGGGACAAATGGATCGTTTCCTACTAGTGTTGGTCTCTCTACAACTTTTCCGAACTATGAAGATGTTGTTTTATTCTTGTGCCGAGGAGCTAACTAATTTCACATATTAGGGAGTACATCTATGGCCAACTTGTTAGAGATGCCGGAGGACTGGGATCCGGCAGCATCTCCCTCAAGTTGGCCGTAGTGTTGTCCCTGCTCTTGTAGTTCATAACTTCTCTAGCTAGATCAATATGCCAGGGAGCTAACCAATTTCACATATTAGGGAGTGCCTCTATGGCCAGGTTCAGAGAGATGCATGAGGAATGGATCCTTAGGCATCTCCCTGAAGCTGGCCGTAGTGTGTTGTCTCTGCTCTTTCACACCATCTTGTTTGTAGTTGATAATTTCACAGGGATGCCCATTTATAGATTAAAACAGCACAACATAGTGTTGACACTCATGACATAATGTCGACACTCACCCTTGTCATAGTGTCGACACTCACCCCTTAAGTCCCGGTTGGTTTCTTCAACCGGTACTAAAGATGAATCTTTCATCCCGGTTGGAAACACCAACCGGGGCTAAACATATTTCCCGCCATGTTTTCCCGCCATATGTTTCTCCCGCCACGTTTTACCGCTCTTTCCCTCTATATATAGGCCAGCGATCGTCATGAACACCACACATCCACACATTCCCTAGATTTATGTCTTAAATAAATGGTTTAATACATTACATAGATTTATGTCTCAAATAAAAGGTTTAATACATTATTACATATCACCAACATCTAGTGTTGTGGTTTTCTTCTACACCGTAGCCATGGAGAATCTTCATCATTTAACATGATGCTTGGGTCAGTTTTCACTTTGAATGGCGGAATTTCATGAAACTTATTGTAATCTTCTGACATGTTTATCTTGTCATCCACTCCCATGATGTTTCTTTTCCCTGAAAGAACTATGTGGCTCTTTGGCTCATCGTATTCTGTATTCTTTTGCTTATCTTTCCTTTTTCTCGGTTTGGTAGACATGTCCTTCACATAGAAAACCTGAGCTATATCGTTGGCTAGGACGAATGGTTCATCCATGTACGCAATATTGTTGAGATCCACTGTTGTCATGCTGTACTTTTGGTCTACATGTACCCCTGCTCCTGTCAGCTTGATCCATTTGCACCGAAACAAAGGGACCTTAAAAGTAGGTCCATAGTCAAGTTCCAATATCTCCTCTATGTACCCATAATATGTGTCCTTCTGCCCATTGTCATCTGTTGCATCAAAGCAGACACCACTCTTTTGGTTGGTGCTCTTTTTATCTTGGGCAATCGTGTAAAATGTATTCCCATTTATCTCGTACCCTTGGAAAGTACATATAGTCAAAGATGGTAACCAGGCCAACGAGTACAACTGATCTCCAACAGTGGTGTTATTCATTAGATGTGTGTGTAACCAACTGCTGAAATTCTTCTCGTGTTCCCCTTTAATCAAGGAGTCAGGTTTCCCCGGGTTTTCGAAGCGTAGAATATTCTTGTGTTTCTCGATATACGGAGCCACCACAGTGGAATTGTGTAGAACTATGCAGTGTGCTTGAGTGAAAGAATGTCCGTCCCTACATACCAATGATTTCCTTCCTTGTGTGCCTTTTCTAGTCAGCCTCCCCTCATACCGAGATTCAGGAACACCAATCGGCTTAAGGTCAGGAAGAAAGTCAACACAAAACTCAATGACCTCCTCTGTTCCATAGCCTTGGAGATGCTTCCTTTTGGCCTAGCACGGTTATGAACATATTTCTTTAAGACTCCCATGAACCTCTCGAAGGGGAGCATATTGTGTAGAAACATAGGACCGAGAATTCTAATCTCTTCGACTAGGTGAACTAGGAGGTGTGTCATAATATTGAAGAAGGATGGCGGGAACAACAACTCGAAGCTGACTAGACATTGGAGCACATCAATTTGTAACCCTAATAGACTTTCTTGATCGATTACCTTCTGAGAAATTGCTTTAAGGAATGCACATACTTCACAATGGCTAGTCGAACATTTTCTGGTAGAATTCCCCTCAATGCAACCGGAAGCAATTGTGTCATAAGCACGTGACAGTCATGAGACTTTAGGTTTTGAATTTTTTTCTCTTTCATATTTACTATTCCCTTTATATTCGACGAGAAGCCAGACGGGACCTTGATACTGAAAAGGACTTTAAAAAAGATTTCCTTCTCTTCTTTGGTAAGAGCATAGCTGGCAAGCCCTTGAAACTGCCCTAGATGCTTGTCATCTTGTCCTTTATGATGTTGCTGGTCCTTCCGTGTTGGCTGGGTATCTTTTGACTCCCCATACAAGCCCAGGAAGCCTAGAATATTCACGCAAAGATTCTTTGTCAGGTGCATCACGTCGATTGCAGAGCGGACCTCGTGCACTTTCCAATAGGGTAGCTCCCAAAATATAGATTTCTTCTTCCACATGGGTGTGTGTCCGTCGGCGTCTTTCAGAACAAGTTGTCCTCCATGACCATTTCCAAAGATTACATCCAAATCCTTGACCATACCAAATACATCAGCACCAGTACGGGGGACAGGCTTCGTCCAGGTTTCTCCCTTGCCATTGAAATGCTTGCCTTTCTTCCTTAAGTGATGACTTGGCGGAAGAAAACGATGATTGTACGGGTACACATTCTTCCTATATTTATCTAGATATATACTTTCAGTCTCATCTAAACAGTGCGTGCATGTATTGTATCCTTTGTTCGTCTATACTGAAATGTTACTAAGAGCAGGCCAATCATTGATGGTTACGAACAACAACGCTTGTAGGTCAAATTCCTGTTGTTTGTGTTCATCCCACACACGTACACCTGGTTTGGCCCACAACTGTAAAAGTTCATCAACTAATGGCCTTAGGTACACATCAATGTCACTGTCGGGTTGCTTCGGGGCTTGGATGACCACTGGCATCATAATGAACTTTCGCTTCATGCATAACCAAGGAGGAAGGTTGTAGAGACATTGAGTCACGGGACAGGTGCTGTGACTGTAGTTCTACTCCCAAAACGATTCATACCATCGGTACTTAGACCAAACCATAAGTTCCTTGCATCACCAGCAAAGTCCGGGAAGTCCCTCTCGATTTTTCTCCACTGCCGACCATCAGCAGGGTGCCTCAACTTCCCGTCTTTCTTACGGTCTTCCATGTGCCATCATAACAACTTTGCATGCTCTTTGTTTCTGAACAAACGTTCCAACCGTGGTATTATAGGAGCATACCTAATCACCTTGGCAGGAACCCTCTTCCTCGGTGGCTCGCCCTTAAAATCGCCAGGGTCATCTTTTCTGATCTTATACCGCAATGTAGTGCAGACCGGGCATTTATCCATATTCTCGTACTTCTCACCGCGGTAGAGGATGCAGTCATTAGGGCATGCATATATCTTTTGCACGTCTAATCCTAGAGGGCACACAACCTTCTTTGCTTCATACGTACTGGAGGCACATTCGTTATTTCTTGGAAGCAGCTTCTTCATTATTACTAGCAAATTTTCAAATCCCGAGTCAGTCACACCGGTCTCTACCTTCCACTTCAGCAATTCTAGTGTGCTACCCAGCTCCTTCTAGCTATCTTCACAAGTTGGGTACAACAATTTGTTGTGGTCCTGTAACATCTTCTCGAACTGCAACCTCTCCTTTTCTGTGTGACAGTCTCGCTTTGCATCAGAAATGACCCGACCAAGATCATCAGCAGGCTCATCTAGTTCCCGTTCTTCTTCATTATCTTCCATTGTGGTATCAGCGTATTCAGGGAACATAGATCGGTAGTTGTCATCATTGTTCTCTTCTTCATTGCCGTCTTCCATCATAACCCCTCTTTCTCCGTGCTTGGTCCAAAAATTATAGCCGGGCATGAAGCCAGACCGAAGCAGGTGGCTCTGAATGACTCTTGAGGAAGCGTGAGCCTGCTCATTTCGACATTCAACACATGGACAATACATAAAATCATCCTGCCGCTTGTTCGCCTCGACCACAAGGCGAAAAGAACACACGCCTTCTCTATAAGCGTCAGATCGTCACTCACCGTACATCCATGGATGACTCGTCTGCATCATAGAACCATATCTATCAAACGCAATCACAATGATAAAATTACTACCGCGCAGTCTAAACAAGAAAATATTTGCTAACCTTTTAGGACACATGGAAACAAAGATGAGAAAACTTAAGTGTGGCTCTGGCACCTCATATCATGTTTTGTCTTGTGTGAACTCAAGTGGCATGTGCACTAACAGGCATTTCACCGAACACCTCTAGTGCATATGAAGAAAAAATTAGCACAAAGTTATACCCACCTCACATAGGAAAAAAACAGGAGAGAGTGGAGGGCTGGGTGCATTATATATAGGGTCAGACTATTAGTCCCGGTTTGAGACACAAACCGGGACTAATGGTTCTGCCAGGACCACGCTCTCAAACCGGGACTAATGGTTCTGCCAGGACCACGCGAGCGTGCCCAGATCCATTAGCACAAACCGGGACTAATGGGTCTGGACACGCCCGCGTGGTCCTTGTGCTAATGGGTCTGGACCCCGCGGGGTCCTGGCAGAACCATTAGTCCCGGTTTGTGTATCAAACCGAGACTAATAGTGTGGCCCTATATATAATGCACGCAGCCCTCCAGACTAATGGTCCCTTATGGGTCGGGACAAAGGATCTCGGCATCCTCGGGCCGTCTAGTTCGGACCATTAGTCCCAGCCCCAGCCACGGCCGGGACTAGTGGTCCGAACCAAAGGCCCATTTTCTACTAGTGTCATGTAGGAAGCACCTATTTGAAACAATAAAAGACACGTGGTCAATTTCCTTTTGAGACGTATGTTCACGGCTTCATGGGAGCAAATTAATCATTCAATAGTAGCAAATTTTATTTCCTTGGAAGCACATCTTATATATTACACAGGTTGCTCAACTGAAGCAAATTTTAGTAACGAAGAAAGCAAGTGGTCTCGTGGGTAGAAGCATAATTTCTATATATGTTTGAAACAAATCGTTATTTTTATGATTGAAGCAGATATTGATTTCATCAAAAGCAAATTTTTGATTCCGTCGGAAGCATATCTTAGTATCATTGGAAGCACAAATTCTTTATCAAGGGGTGCTTCAGAGAGTCCAACGTTGCTACACTTCCTGGACCTGTGTTCTACTATCGTCGCATGTGTTTCCTTCTACTAATTTAATTGCTTCCAAAGCTTAAATAATTGAATGATCCAAAATTTCAAAGCTACTGGCATAATAATACCATGCTTATCACATTAAAATTTGTGCTTCACAGAGCCTTTCCATGGAACTCAATCTCATGTCATCTTCCCTTGTTCTGGAGAGAAAACTGCGCCGATGCGGAAGAAAAAAGGCAGGAGATAATAGAGATTTATTCGGACGGGCATTACGGGAGTAGTTACAGGAGCAATTATTGTGAGACAGTCAACTAACGAAGAAAACCAACGTTAATATTACAGGAGTAGTTAACGGGAGCAGTTATTAGGAAGCAATCAACTAACGAAGCAAACAATTGTGGGCCTTGGCAGCGGATCGGACGATCCCCTTGCTTCCATTCCTACGGCCTAGGACTGGTCCGATGGGAAGCCAATGATCGTACGCCGATTCCTAGCGGATGATGGATATTGTTCTGCCAACTTCGTATTTCCTATCCACGTATACTCCTAAAACCTGGTTGTACCCATCCTCAATTTTAAAATGACATCTAGCAAATAATTTATCCTTTACTCGTATCAGCTCCTTTAAAAATGGAAAATCAATTGGTTTCGCTTCAGAAATTATTATATTTTTGCTTGGGTACTTATTATGTAGCTACTCTTTCCACTTCCCTTCTTTATTAATAAGTTTAAAAAGCCATTGGATTAGAAAACATTTATTTCTGAGTTCAAGTACCTCAATATCAAGATCATCTTGATCTTTCGATCTACAAATTATATTTCATTTCTTTAGTCTATATTTTCTTTTATTCTTATCACTTTGCCAAAAAAGCGAGACCTATAAAATTTAAGTCCTTTTTTACGGTCTTAGGTATTTCAAGAAACGACAACATGAATACAGGTAAACTTGTTAAGACTTGTTAAGACGGAATTAATTAGAACTAAGCTATCACCATATAATACAAGCTTATCCTTATAGCGACCAATTCACTTCGAATCAAGTTTCAACTGGATACCAATATGTTTTTTTAGTTTTCTATAATGGATAGGTTTTTTGTTATATTTTGTGCTGCTCCATTTTTTTATTGGATATGTTTTTAACATATTGTCTCGTATTTACTACAGTTTCGTTAGTCAGGAAGAGATATGCCTATAGTCTCAGAAGATTCCAAATCAAAATTTGCTCTGAACATAAAGGAAAAATGGTTAAATCTAGTTGAAAATATAGTTAAAAAATATAAACGCACATATATAACCATTTAGGCCATATTAAACCATGAGTCTTTGTGCTCTTGTATTTATGTTTTTCCTTTTTAACAATACCCCCGTTGAGTCGTCTTGTTTGTGAATCTAGGGTTAGATCCCCCCTCCCCCGCACGCCATCCTCCTCGCCGCTGTTGGCGGGGGACGGCTTATAGCCACGGTGAGGACTCTCATCCCACTCCTCCTTTGTTCCCTTCTCACTCTCTCTCCCATCTTCCCTGTTGTGGAGCAGGCCGACACAAATTTAAGAAGGGGATGCGGTGGCAGAGGTCTGGCCATGGAGAACTTATGCCCCTCGCACTACTAGAGAAAGGTTTATGGATAGATTTATTATCAGTGGAGCATTTTTTTGAATATGCTCCACTGATAATTATTAGTGACGCATTTAAAAATATGCTCCACTGATATTTTGTCTAACCAATGGCGCACATTGCAAATAATGCGCCACTGATAATGTGGGCCCGGCACCCTGGAGGGCTGTGGAGCAAATATCAATGGCGCATATGTCCATATGCGCCATTGATATTCTCCTCACCAATGGCGCATCTTTTCCTACATGCGCCATTGATAACTATGTGGGCCCCACTTGGACCCCACCACTTGGAAAGGTGGCAGAAATATCAATGACGCATATTAGAGATGCGCTACTGATATTTTTTTAACAATGGTGCATATTTCAGAAAATGCGCCACTGATAATTTGTGGTGAGCTCAAATATGACTCGAAACATAATTATAAATGTTTTATTTTGAACAAAATAAAATGAATAAATATTAAAAACCTATTTTATAAAAGTTTTACCGGGGGAGGCAGTCCAGCCCGTAGGCCAGACCACCTACCACCCCGGTAGACTAACACACGACGCACAACACACACGGTATGCACGCACGCGCACACACAACACACACCTCCCGACGCTCTCCCTCGCGAACCCTCTAAACTCTGCAGTATTTCAATTAATAATTCACCATGTTTGAGATCAGATCAACACTGGGCTATGTTAGCACTAGTGTATTTGCTCTATAAAAAATTGAACACATGTAAGCACATATCATTTGAAAGTCGCTGCCGTGTTGCAGTCACGATGTTCTTTAAGTTGTATATATATCTTTGCATGCCATGCTTGACTTTGAAGCATAGCACTACTCTGCCAGTGTCATTTAGAAACTGAAACCTTCGGGTTAGTCTCAGCCTTGCATTAATTGATTAAAACAAGGTTTGGTGCGCGTAAACCTTTAAAGAAAACAGTTGTGTGTAAACCTGAAAAGAAAACAGTAGTGTTGGTTTCAGCACATTGTTTAGGGTTCAGTGTTGGTTGTCAGTTAAGTAATGGCCTTGTTCCGCTCTCTGCTCGCCCCGCCTGCGCGCAGAACGAAGCTGTACTAACTGCTAACCAATTATCGGTGGCTTTGTTCCGCCCTCTGCTCGCCCCGCCTGCGCGCGTCGCCGGCCACAGGCCCTGCTGCCTTTTTGCCTTGCTCCGCCGCCGCGCTATGCCCGCCTTGCCTCGCCTTGCTATGTCCGCCTCTCGCCTCGCTCGGCCGCCGCTCGCCTCGCTCCACCGCCACTCGCCTCGCTCTGCTCTGCTCCGCCGCCGCTTTGCCGCAGAGGAAGGAGGAGAAGGAGGTCCGCCGCCCCATCCTGTGAAGGAGATCCGCCGGTCCGCCGCAGAGGAAGGAGGAGAAGGAGGTATGCCCGCACGTTGAATAAAACCCTATCGCGAGACAAAATTTCTCCCGAGACGCCGCCCCCTCGATCGGATCGATCCCCTTTTCTCTCACAGCCCCGTGGAGGCGCCTCCCCCTCCCATCGATCGATGGTTGCCGTCTCCGGCCACCGCATCCCCAGTTCGTCGCGTTCGTGTAGGACCGCATCAGATCGATGCTGCGGCCCTCTCTCTCCCACCCGTACGACCGCAGCGGGTGGCTCGTCGCTGCTGGATTCCCCAACGGCGCCGACTCGTCTTCCTCCCACCCGGGCCCATCCTCCCATCCACCGGCCACATGCACTCCCGCTGCGGGTGACCTGCTACTGGCGTCCAGGCGGGAAGATCCCTCCTCCTGCTCGGCGCTCGTGGCCGTTCCGGCGCAGACGGCGGACCCCTGCACCATCTTCGACCGGGACATCTCCTACCGGAGCAGCTTCCGGCGTCCCCCGGAGCTCCTGCAGGTGCTGCCGGTGTCCACATCACGGAGCAGCTACTGCCGGCCGCATGTTTCGAATCCGAGACAACTGCATGATCAACATTGGATGTTTAACCAGAGGAGTTTGCTGTGTTGATGAGAGATGTTCCTGTACCACCTCCTGATCAAAGTATAAATGACTCAGTGGACTCCTATTTCTGAGCACTTCATCCTGATACATTATACAAAGTATAAATTGCTCACCCTGAAGCTGTCTATGCAGAGTCGAAGACAACAAAAAAACAGAGGGCATCAAAATCAGAATGGATCCCTTGCAGTTATTTTTTTCTTGCTTTGCTACTTGCTCTTGTGTTTCTCTCAAAATCAGAATGGATCCCTTCACAGAGCCATGTAGTCAGAGTATCGTCAGGAAAATATTTCTACTTTCATCATCTTCATTGTCTTCCTTGGCTTTACAATTAGATAGTCATTGCTTAGCACCTTGAAAACCATTATGGATAATCGTCCCGGGATTATTAGGATGCTAGGCAACAGTCTTCCTGGAAGTGCAACTTTCTTCCTCACCTTCGTTGCACTTAAGTAATGCCTTGTGTGTCTCCTTTATACAAATCTGCGTCTCCCTGAATTTCAGTACAACTATAGAATATAACTGTCTGATTGTGTTTTTACAGGTTCTTTGTTGGTTATGGGCGGTACCCCTCATCATTTTCCGCCTAAAAAAGAAGTACCTATGCAAGACCGAGGATGAGGTGAGACTTGGGGTATAAAACCAGAGTTCCAAATGGCATGCTGATTGTGATAATTGTGTTGTGCTACACAGTCATTGCTCCTAACTAACTAAACAAAGACTAAAAAAACAGTAGGCGTCATACCTTTTGCTACTCCGTCATTACTCCTAACTGAGCAGCAGTGAGTAGTCTCCGTTTGTTACAGGATGACGATGTTGTTGTGGCAGTGAGGACGGCGGAGCGGGCGATGGAGGACCGGTCCAGGGAGGCGGTGAGGGTGTCGTCGCAGAGGGCATCGTCCGCCATCCAGGGACACGGCTAGGGCGTCGTTGGCGAGGGCACTGTCCAGACCGGTGATCAGGGTGAGGGACGCAGTATAGCAGATTAAAAAAATCAGCCAAGTGAGTTTTAGTTCAGCCTGGACTAATTTTCTGTTGTTTTTTTGTACTTCCTCCGTCCAAAAATAAGTGACTTCCATTTATCTAGATTCGTATGTACCTACGCACTAAAACATGTCTAGATACATGCGAATCTAGACAAACCCAAGTCAATTATTTGTAGACGGAGGGAGTATGATGAATTGGACATTGTCATCATAGTGCTTTTCTCCTGTAATCAAACCGTAGCTCTTGACGGCAAGAACTGTTGTACAACTAACTAATGTAGTAATACTGGGATGCATAAACAATAAGAGGGGTGGCATGCATTTTCTGAACTTTCTTAATTGTTAATTCATGCGCCACTCTTCTGTACATTTTCTTTTCTGTACTTTGAAAAGTAAAAACAGAAATTGTCACTGTTTTCTAAATGCTTTCTGATTTGCCGGAAACTACAAGAGGGGTGGAATGCATTTTCTGAACTTTCTTTGTTGTTAATTCATGCACCACTCTTCTGCACATTTTGTTTTTAGTACTTTGAAAAAATAAATGCAGAATTTGTCACTGTTTTCTAAATGCTTTCTGATTTTGCTGGATCATTTGGTTCACATGAGATACATTGTGACCGAAGATCTATATTCATGCTATTATGTGGAAGCCTGAAGTTTCTAGCTGGCAGTGTTATAAGCTGACTACCAATTTTACCTAGATGTTTTTTATTTTTTAACTGCTAGCAGTAATCTTATGATTTGCTACACTTGATATGCATTTTAACAGATTAAAGAGTTTGGGGCTAACTTAAGAATATTTGAGGTTTGAAATATACACATTTTAAACTTTCAGTATAAAAGAAATTATATTATACCTGGGCAGTCTGATACTTGAAAGATCAGGCAGTTTGCTGAACTGTCAAATTGCTGTAGGGCTTTGTCTTAGAAGTCGGTGGCAAGGGTGCCGTCCAGGCCAGTGATCAGGAAGGTGGCGTGCGAGCCATCCAGGAACGCGGCAAGGCCCTCGGCAAGGGCTCAGTCTTCCAGGCCGGTGATCAGGAAGGCGGAGAGAGAACCGTCCAGGAGCGCGCGAGTATAAAAATGCTGAATATCCCGATCTTTGAGCATGCTGTTGGATTCTCTTTAGTTGGGCTGATCGTGCGGTGTGCGTTGGTCCACATACATGTTGTGGGGTGCATTTAGAAAAATTCATGTTTGCTACTTTATATGTAGTAGATATAATTGTGTTTGTAATATCTTTGTTTCGATAAACTACGTAGAATGCATCATTTGTACTACTTTCTACAACTATTTTTGTATAATACCCTGTATAATACACTGTATACCTGTATAATATCTAGTATAATACCAGTAACAATACTAGGAAATAGTTGTATTGAGTTATGTTGTTGTAAATATCAGTTGCGCGTCTGCTAATTTACTAGTGGCGCATACGTTATCAGGCGCATTATGTAGAAATGCTCCACTAGTAAAACAGCGCATATTGAAGATGCGTCACTGGTTGTCTTATTATCAATGGCGCATATTTGATATGTGCCATTGATATTTAATTATCAGTGGGTATTTCATATGCGCCATTGATAAAAAAAATATGCTTCACTGATAAGTAATTCTCTACTAGTGTCGATGCTACATGCACCGGATGACGTGGTCGATCGTCGCCTTGTCAATGGAGTCGGATGGCCTCCGTCAATGGATCTCCGTTGTCTCCGACCAGTGAGTTCGGTTGGACGGCCCCACTAGCTCCGACCAGAATGGTCAGACTGTGGGCATGGCCATGGACTTTCTCCTGCCACTATTAGCTCATCCTTTTCTGGATGTGCAAGGATATGAGAAGATTTTTCCTGATCTTGCGCGAGTGCAATAGCTAGGGTGTCTAGCTGCGTACTTGTGGGTCGTTGTCTGTCCGGTGGCGGATGAGCGCTAGCGAAAAAAAGGCCTTCGGTTCGTCGCCGAAACAGGCACCAGTTCCGGTTTGTTACGGGCCGGGACTAGTGTCAGCACTAGTCCCGGTTCGTAACGTGTCCAACGGCTAATAGCGCGTGGAAGCACTAGTCTCAGGCCGTTCCGGGTCTCTAGTCTCGGTCTGTAACACGGCTCGGTACAAGAGACCTCGAGCCGGGCTGCTGCACTTTACGGGGACAATTAGTTCCGGCCCGTATCACGGCCCTGGACTAAAAGGTCCCCCTATATAATACAACTTCGTCCATGCCCTAGCCATGGCCATTTTCCCTCCCAAGCAACCGAGTTCATGCCCTTTTATTTCTCAAGATTTCTCAAGATTTGGTTGCAACCCCTAAATCCAAGGTTTTAAAAGGTTAGGAACTTCATCCTTTAATCTCATATTATCACTTTAGCTTAATGCGACAGAAGTATAGATGGATTTGCATGCTCTAGAAGTAGAGGATTTTTAGATGTGTAATTTTAGGCAAATTTTGATTAGCCGCAAAGTTACAGAAAATGGAAATCTGTAATTTTAGAGTTTGAGAGCTCAAAATGGAATGAGGATTTCACTGCTAGAACAATAATTAAAAACTCCACATTTTTCATGGTAATTGTTTTCTCCAATTCAAAACTTTGTGCATGTAAATTTTTCAAAATTCAAATTTAATGCTCTAGAAGCTCACATTATAACCTGTATTAAATTGACCATTAATCTCTATTCATGATGTTGTGTAATGGTTTTTGATATACTTTTACAATAATGCAGATGGTCCGGGAATGGATGTACGGTACTGGCCGACGCTCTGGCGAGTTCATTAATGGCGTGCATGAATTCATCTGTGTGGCTGATGCGAACAAGCAGAATGGTTTTGTATTCTGTCCATGTAGTGGATGTAGGAATCAGAAGGGTTACTCTGACTCAAAAACCCTCCATGGCCACCTGTTAAAGTCCGGTTTCATGCCCAGTTATAATTGTTGGACCAAGCACGAAGAGAGATAGGTTATAATGGAAGACAATGAAGAAGAGGAGGATGATGACAACTATCATGGTTTTCCTGAGTACGGTGATACTTCCATGTGGGAAGCTAAATGGGAGGCTGAAGAAGAAGCACATGATGATGAGCCCACTGATGATCTTGGTCTGACCATTGCCGATGCACAGAGAGACTGCGGAACTGAAAAAGAGAGGGAGAAGTTCAATCACATGTTAGAAGATCACAAAAAGTTGTTGTACCCAAATTGCAAAAATGGTCTAAAAAAGCTGGGTAGCACACTGTAATTGCTGCGATGGAAGGCGGAGTGTGGTATACCTGACTCCTCATTTGAAAAGTTGCTGAAAATGATGAAGAATATACTTCCAAAGGATAACGTATTGCCCGCTAGTATGTACGAAACAAACAAGGTTATCTGCCCTCTAGGTTTAGAGGTTCGGAAGATACATGCACGCCCTAATAACTACATCCTCTACCGCGGTGAGGAGTACGATAATTTGGATGCATGCCCGGTATGCACTGCATTGCGGTATAAGATCAGCCGAGATGACCCTAGTGATGTTGAGGGCAAGCCCCCCCGGAAGAGGGATCCTGCCAAGATGATGTGGTATGCTCCTATAATACCACGGTTGAAACGTTTGTTCAGAAACAAAGAGCACGCCAAGTTGTTGCGATGGCACAAAGAGGAACATAAGTCAAACGGGATGTTGAGACACCCCGTTGATGGGTCACAGTGGAGAAAAATCGATAGAAAGTACCCGAACTTTGCAGATGATGCAATGAGTTTAAGGTTTGGTCTAAGTACAGATGACATGAATCCTTTTGGGGAGTAAAGCTGCAGCCACAACACCTGGCCCGTGACTCTATGTATCTATAACCTTCCTCCTTGGTTGTGCATGAAGCAGAAGTTCATTATGATGCCAATGCTGATCCAAGGCCCGAAGCAATCCGGCAATGACATTGATGTGTACCTAAGGCCATTAGTTGAATAACTTTTACAGTTGTGGCACGAACCCGGCATACGTGTGTGGGATGAGCACAAGCAGCAAGAATTTGATCTCCGAGCATTGTTTTTCGTAACAATCAATGACTAGCTTGCTCTTAGTAACCTTTCAGGACAGACAAATAAGGGATACAATGCATGCACACACTGTTTAGATGAGACTGAAAGTATATATTTACAACATTGTAAGAAGAATGTTTACACGGGGCATCGTCGGTTTCTTTTGCCCAATCATCCCTTAAGCAGTAGAGGCAAGCATTTCAATGGTCAGGCATGTGACCAGCCGAAGCCTAAGGACCGTACTGGTGCTGATGTATTTGATATGGTCAAGGATTTGGATCAAACAGTAATCTTTGGAAAGGGTCAGGGCGGACAATCTGTTTCGAAGGACACTGACGGACACGCACCCATGTGGAAGAAAAAATCTATATTTTGGGAGCTACTCTATTGGAAATTCCTAGAGGTCCGCTCTGCAATCGACGTGATGCATGTGACGAAGAACCTTTGCGTGAACCTGCTAGGCTTCTTGAGCGTGTATGGGAAGACAAAAGATACACCAGAAGCACAGAAGGACCAGGAACGTATGAAAGACCCAAAAGGCATGCATTCATAATGGTTTCTAGGTCATGCCAGCTACGGTCTTACCAAACAAGAGAAGGAAATCTTATTTGAATGCCTGAGAAGTATCAAGGTCCCGTTTGGCTTCTTGTCGAATATAAAGGGAATAATAAATATGGCAGAGAAAAAGTTCCAAAACCTAAAGTCTCATGACTACCACGTGATTATGATGCAATTGCTTTCGATTGCATTGAGGGGGCTTCTACCAGATTATGTTCGAGTACCCATTGTGAAGCTATGTGCATTTCTCAATGCAATATCTCAGAAGATAATCGATCCTGAAGATCTACCATGATTACAAAATGATGTGGTCCAATGTCTTGTCAGTTTCGAGTTGGTGTTCCCACCATCCTTCTTCAATATTATGACGCACCTCCTGGTTCACCTAGTCGAAGAGATTTCTATTCTCGGTCTTATATTTCTACACAATATGTTCCCCTTTGAGAGGTTCATGGGAGTCTTAAAGAAATATTTTAGTAACCGTGCTAGGCCTGAAGGAAGCATCTCCAAGGGCTATGGAACAGAGGAGGTCACTGAGTTTTGTTGACTTTGTTCCTGACCTTAAGGTGATTGGTCTTCCTCAATCGCGACATGAGGGGAGACTGAGTGGAAAAGGCACTCTAGGAAGGAAATGAATAATATGTAGGGACGGGCATTCTTACACTGAAGCACATTACACAGTTCTACAGAATTCTATCTTGGCGGCTCCATATATCGAGGAACACAAGCAAATTTTACGCTCCAACAACCCTGGGAAGCATGACGACTGGATTAGAGATTCACGGCGCGCGAGGGAGGGGGCTCCTGGATGACAACGCCACGTAGCCTGCGACCTTCACCATCCAAACCCTTCTTGTGGCTCTGTCGAGGGTCAAAGTGCACAACGCAGGCGAGGATGATCTCCCTGGGCGATGTAGCACATCATGCCGACGATAGTCCGATTCGCCCACCACAGGTGGCGACCGGCTTCATTGTGGTTCACCGGGGCTTGTTCGTCTGCGGTACCAAAGTTGGCATGCCAGTACCTAAGTTGCCTGAAATCACCGCGTTTCGAAAAGTTGGGCCGCCAACTACCGAGAGGGGCCATTTCGATGCAAACTCGTCTCACCCCTACCAAATTCAAACATGTTGTGAAACTTCCCCGTGAAGTAGATGGTATGGACCCTCATGTCAGTAATATTTCCGTGATGCAAGCGCCAACGCGGCAACCACGTAGGCGAAACGAGATACTAAAGGAGCATCGTGCGTTGACCAAATTCACAAATCCACCTCCTCCCTCCTTTCGCATGAACCTTAGCACCGGCGGCGTCGAAATCCCCTCTCCAACCAGAATGATCTCTTCGGGCATTTGACTTTCGGCGCCAAGTTGCTGCGCCTACTCGCTGCTACCGAGCTCTAATGTCGAATGCCGTGCCAGCCGTTGCGACGATCTAGCCCGCCTCTACCGCCGACGAGCTGAGCAGCGCGGAGGATGGCAGATCCATTTGCTGAGGAAGAAGTACTTCTGGCTAATTTTGGGTGAGCTACTCTTCTCTTTTCTATTCGCACTACCTATAACTGCTAGCTGGCTATTGGCATTACAGAGATATATCGAACATAGAATTGTTTGCTAGCACGACGCTGACAAACAATTCTTATCTTTTGTCTCCAATTTTCTGTCAACTAGGATCTCCGTTGAACCCAAATACACGGTTCTGGTGAGCATCTGCGGCTACCTCATTAAATTAGCACATGGGAAGAGCACGTGGAAAGAGGCTTAGAGTATGAATATGGAAGTAGCGCCTGCGCAGTTATGCACTGTCCCTGGTTTGGTTGCTGATGTGCGTGAACTTGCTGAAATAAGGCCAGAGCAGTCTACACAGTTCAGCCTTGTTGATGACCGAGGCTTCAAGGTTCCTATAGCGTGTGACAGTCAGCTAATTGGGTTGAGGAAACAGCATGTTAGGCTTCGCGTGGTTATGCTGGTGTGTAACATAGTGGATGAGGAAGCTCCTGCTACTAGGAGTCGCCCAACTATTATTGGACAGGGAGGTCTAACTCGAACCCCTGCTGTTGTTGAGCAAAATGTGGTTCCTCGTCCGCGACATGCTTATGTCAGGCAACCTCCTCGTAGGAGTTCCCGTATTGCCGTTGTGGAAAACTCTGCTCTGGAATCTGCTGGTACTGGTCATCCCCTTCCTCGTGCCCGTGTTGCTGCGGCTGCTACTCACCCAATCGATGCTGCTATTGAGCAAACTAAGGCGTCCGGAGGCTGCCCCGCTATTGTTGCCAAGACCGCCGCCTTGTGTGCTGCTCCTCCTCGAAACCGTCCTCAAGTTGTGCGAACCCGTGCTTTGGAATCTGCTGGTACTGGTCATCCTAGTGTTGTTGTTGATCTGGACGCTGTTGACCCAATCCCTGCCGCTGTTGAGCAAACTAAGGCTTCCAGAGGCTGCCCCACTGTTGTTGCAAAGACTGATGCCTTCTCTCCTCCTCGAACCCGTGCTCGGGTTCGGCGAGCTGCTGGTCTGAAGCCAGCTCATGGTCTGGACTCTGCTAGCACTCGAAACACTACTGTTGTGGGAACTGCTCCTGATTGCTGAGGTGGCATGGCAGCAGCTGATCCTATTGTGGCTACCGTTAGAAGGGGCCCTGCCTGTCCACCATGTAATGTAGCTCCCGCTGCTAAGGGCCCTCGCCTTGCTCCTGGTCCTGGTACTTCCACCAAGGTTGACCCAGCTAACGATGACGCTGGTGATGGCGACGGTGGCATTGGAGCTGGGTCTGATGGTGCCGCTCTATCTCTCGAACCTCTCGGAGGTTTCTATCCTGAAGAACCTGATGATGGCAAAGTAATCATTCATATCGGTGTCGCGGATTATATTGCAAAATTAGATGATGGCACAGAAAAATTCTATGACGAGTTTGATGTAATCCTTGGCAGATACGACCCTGAAGTGGTAGAGTTATCTGACCTGATGGCATCGTTATGTGTGAAGGTGCTGTGGGGGTCCTCCTAGGAAGCACGTTTGTTATATTATGATTACAGGAGCAAAAAGGCTATCGAAGTGAAAGATACTAGGGATTTAGTCGTACCGTTTACAAGGAAACATTATAGAGGTGAAGTTTACTTCCACTTGGTAGTGCTCACGGTTGGAGAGGAATTGGAACTCGACAATAGAGATGATGGACTTTTAGAAGGCATGCATGACCTGATCCATGGCATCACTGGGGCTGGTGTGGCTGAGGGTGGCTTCGAACAGAGGAGAGTCTTATAGAGGAGCGTCATAAAGAGGAGCAGGAAGAGCATCCCCAGAAAGGGCACCCCGAAGAAGAACGTCACCAAGGAGACCATGCCAGAGAATAGGACGCCCAAGAGTCGCACGACAAAAGGCACCATGCCGTAGAGTACACCCCTCAGATCCAGTCAAAATGCCACACCGAACGGTAGCAGAAAAAATGCTAAGAGGGCTAGCACGACGCTGAAAACTCCCATGAGTGGTAGCAAAGAGGCAAAGATGGCCAGCACGGAGGCAGCCACACCCAGTGGGAGCAGAAAAACACTAATTTGGAGCGGAACACGCCGCTGTCAGGGAATTATGCCAGCACGAAGGAAAACACGCCCAATAGTAGCAACAAAAGGGATAATTTGGAGCGGAACACGCCGCTGAGGTCAGGCAATAATGCCAGCACGAAGGAGCGCCCAATAGTAGCAGCAAAAGGGCTAATTTGTAGCGGAACACGCCGCTGGGGTCAAGCAATAATGCCAGGACAAAGGAGAACACGCCCAATAGTAGCAGCAAAAGGGCTAATTTGAAGAAGAACACGCCACAGAGGTCAGGCAATAATGCCAGCACCCTGGAGCCAACACCCATGAGGGGAGGCAGTAAGGAGATCACACCCAAGAGCGGCAGCAAAAGGCCTAGTTCGATGGGGAATGGAACGTGGATGTCAAGCCC
Source organism: Avena eriantha (assembly GCA_910589775.1). NCBI lineage: Eukaryota > Viridiplantae > Streptophyta > Magnoliopsida > Poales > Poaceae > Avena > Avena eriantha. Next base: position 84,821,769 of record OU342741.1, read on the forward strand.
TACTGATACCATCAGGAAAGATTACATCAGGAAGGAGGATGTACACAGGAAGAGCAAGAGAGTTCTGTACACTCAAGATGAAATTGATTCTGACTGTTGTTTGTCCACTGAAGTACTTGGGATGCGTGCAAACGTAAGACCACCCCATATGGTTGCAGCAGAACCAACCGAGTGTCTTGGAGAAAACAGAGTTGCCGGTGAGGTGGACTGGGGCAATGTTCCTGTCCATCCGGGTGGAGACGATGGTGCAGCCCCACCCATGGGAGTCAATATGATGTGTGCAGTACTAGCCATTAGAGACGATGGCAAAGATTCTGAATCAGATGAAGAAGCAGGCACTGTAAAGGATCAAGAATCTGGTGATGATGAAATGGACGAGGAACTTAACGATGAGGCTGGTATTCCAGTTGATGATTTGGGTGTTGAAGTAGAAGAAATGAAACATGACCACGAGTATCCTATAATTTCGGTCGGCACCGAGTTCAGGAGCATGCATGAGTTCAGGATGTCGTTTCGGCATTTTTGTATCAAGGGGGAGTTCGACGTTTATCGATTGAAGAACTCTGCCGAGAGGTATGAGGCCGTTTGCAAGTTAACGTGGATGAATGGACGGGCCGAGGTACATTGTCCATGGAGGATCACAGCAAGATCCTTACCTGCATCGACTGCAATTAGGGTATTGGGGCAATGAATGCAGCAAACCATTAGAACTCTCTCTCTCTTCACTCTATAACTACAATTGATGTGCGATGTCTTTCTGGCAACTAGTCGACTCCGCTTATCTTTTAAATGAATCTGTGTTGCAGGTGAACAAAATGGGCCCTCCACACATGTGTCCGACAGGCAGCAAACTGAAATCCTCAATGGCTGATACAGAGTGGGTGGCTATGCAATCTATGTCCATACTAAAGGATAACCCTAAGGAGACCGCAAAGAATATTTAGACTAGCCTCGGTTCTAAATACAACATTGTCCTTCCGTATTACACGGTTTGGAAAGGTAAAGATAAAGCTCTGGGGGTCTTGCACGGGGATTGGACCAATAGCTTCAGGATGCTGTACAACTTCAAGGCGGAGGTACAAGCTAGGTGTCCGGGGAGTGTTGTGGAGATTGACACCAAATCAGAAGGTGGTAAAATATATTTCAAAAGTTTTTTCATGGTGCTTAAACCTTGCATCGATGGATTCAAGGACGGCTGTAGGCCGTATCTGAGTGTAGACAACACTGTCCTAACTGGCAAATGGAAAGGCTGCCTGCCATCTGCCACAACACTTGATGGTCACAACTGGATGTTCCCAGTGGCATTCAGGCTGTTTGAAACAGAAACGGAGGAAAACTAGGTCTGGTTTATGAGGCATCTCAGGAGATCAATAGGCCACATGGATCCAATGGCTATATCCACGGATGCATGCAAAGGGCTGACGAATGCAGTGAAGGAGGTGTTCCCGCGAGCTGAAGGTAGAGAATGCCATGCCCATATGATGCTCCACTTTTACTCACACTACACAGGCAGCGTATTTCGTTACATGTTTCCTGCTGCTAGAGTTTACAAACCTAGTAGCAGCGATTATTTCATGAGCAAGATTTTGCCGAAGCCCCTGAACTTCCAGAGTACTTAGCCATCCATCATTCGCAGCTATGGAAGAGGAGTCAATTCAACCCTGACATCAAAGTTGATTACATAAAAACAACCTTGCAGAATGCCTGAATAACTGGGTGAAGGACATAAAAGTGTGTCCTGTTCATATCTTGATGGGCAACATACGTGGTATGATCATGAAGCTGGTAAATATAAGGAGAGAGATCGGTAGGAGACTTAGAGGACATATGCTACCACCAGTTGTACAGCAACTGCACAAGAGAAGCCGGTGACTTGCTCATCTTAAGGTTCTCCCTTCAACTAGCAGAAGCTGTGAGGTGGTCGATATGTCCAAGAGTGGCAAAAGGGATGTTGTGAACATCCAGCTACGAGAATGCACGTACTTAGAGTGGTAGCATACCGGGAAACCTTTTGAGCACGCCTTGGCCTTCTTGGTGAAGAAAAGAACTCTACCACATTTGGATCAGTATTTGTCAGACTACTACTCTATGGAAAAGTTCAGAGCTGCATACGCTGGATCCGTCGAGCCATGTATAGACCCATCTCAGTGGCCTCAAGTGCAACTGTCTTTCGAGCTTTGCCAGCCAGTTACAAAAAGGGGCAGAGGAAGACCCCAGGTGAATAGGTTTAAGAATTTTCTCGAGAAGAAGGGTTCGGCTTTCTGTGCTCCAAAGAAGGGCAAAAACAGATGCAAGACCTGCCATCTTATAGGCCATAGAGCAGCTAGATGTCCCCTTAATGCTCCCAAACCTAGGTATGAGACGGTACATTCACACAAATAAATTGTTTATAGTCTGTAGATATAAGGTAGTAATCCATGTACTGTTTTTTTACAGGAAGCGCAAGGTAAGAAACAAGACAACCGACTCAGTGATTTTGCTGCGGGAAGAAAACCAAAACGAGTGGAGTGATGATGCCGGACAAGATTCTGGTGCTGATTGGCCTGACTTCCCTCGGCCCGGAGATGCAGGGTACGTGAAGGTAAGAAAATTGGCACCCAGGAAGAAGAAGGCAGGAGATGAAGAAGCCAGTGGACGTGAAGGAAAGAGGAAGAAAGTTGGCACCTAAGCAGAGAAAGAGGGCTAGCAGTGTAGCAGCCTAATGATGTATTGAACTTGAACCTATATATGTAGTTCGGTTAAACTCTAGAGCTGTGTGCGTGGAACTTGTCAGGCGAAACAATCTGCCTCCCGTACTCGGAGTAAAATGTATCGCGACTTTAGGATTTGATACGGCTGAGGCCACTAGTTGAATCCAAAACTGTGACTGTGCCACTACTATCTGAACAATCGCGATAGCTGAGCGGTTAAATCCTCTCCAAAATCGATGGGTGTTAGTGGCACAAACATGATTTATTTATAGGCGCTTAATAAATCCCTGCTGTTGGCATTACACTTATGTTAAGTTTCTGGGCTGGAAAACAATTTCTTAAGCTGGCCGCTACACTCCACAAAGCAGTAACTTATTTCAGCTGCTGGACAACGACATGGCAACATAAACTGCAAATGCAACAAATAATGCCCAGATAATGAGGAAATTGTGTCCACTATCTGGCCTAATCTTGAACCCGTCTGTCTCACCACCTCCCTGCCCCTGCCTCCCCTGCACCTGGAAAAGCTCCCGGATCTCTCGCTCCATCGCACGAATCTCCTCTTTCTTGTCCCACATAACATCACACAGATCCTGAACAAGCTCTCTGTGAAAACCTATCAGTGGCTTTTCGATCCACACAAACTTGTCACAGCCAGTCCTCCTCCCTTCCTGCGTAGTAGATCGAAGGAAACAAAAAAAAAGAATTACATTATGCTTTCTGGATCCGGGTTACCATTGTACCTATAGTAGGAACTTACCGCTCTGATGCTATAGTTGCTGAATATTCCTGCAGTATTTTCGTCGGTCCACGAAATCCATCTCGGCATCTTCTCACCACACAAACATAGCATATCGGGGTAGTAATCGTAGGGCGCCCTTCGGTACCTGATGGGGGCACCCGCCTGACGGCGTTGAGCCGACCCTGATTCCGCCCGAGACGAACTGCACGAGCTGCGAGCCATGAGCGAGGGGAGCGAGGGCAGAGAAAAAATGAGCCTTTGGATGTTAGGGTAGTGGTGAAGCGTGATTTATCCCTACTTAATAACTCGGACAGAATCCTACCGTCCACATTCGGCTGGCAGGTGGGGGACCTAGCGTGTGGACTTGTCAAAAAAAACTCGCGCCTTCGTGGTTCAAAAGCCCTGTCACGCGCATTGGATGAAATTTTGTGGTACCTTGCCCGCATACATATCACTGGGAGGTCTTGCTCAGGAACCAGACACGCCTGGCCCACAATCTTACTCCCTCCTAGGAACTTGTCATGGCTCGCGCCGACAAATCCATCCGCTCCATCGCTTCCAGTAGGGCTCGCCGCGGCGGATCCACCCCAAGATCCTACCGTCGCAGTATCAAATGGCCATGGTTTCTTGAGAGGAGCGATGATGCTACGTATGCGAGCTCGGCCCCTCCTATCTGTAGAAGGACTGATGCGGCATCGAGCTCGAGCAGGAGCCGCCAGGCGCGACGGCGCTCAGTCCACGCCAACCCCGTCACCTTCATCATTGTCGATTCTGATGTGGAGGACGACGGGGACGAAGCTGTGTAGAACGCCATTGTTGCTGTCGTGGTGGTGTCATGGCAGATGCCATGTATAGGCTAAAGGTGGGGACTGTTACTCGCTAGGGGAATCCAGGGAGGGATAGTGAAGTGATTCTCCACACAAGAGCTTGTATTGATTTACTTCCAAGGTTACAAGTGCTCCTAGAGCTGTATTGGCGAGAGGAAAAATAAGGAGCTCTCTTACTCTCACCAACAGATCTCACCTGAAACCCTAGACCTTAACAGAATCGTACAGAGACCAACCAACCCACCGATCAACCCCTTCTACAGAAGCCCTAGCCCCCCTTTTATAGGGGAGGCTCGGTTTCTGCCTAGGGCATACGTGGATGCATAAGCCGACCGGGGTGCTTTTCCCCCCGCTTCACACATGCTTTAGCTACGTGAGCCACTGCGGCGCCCTCGTCAGCTGACACGGGCGTCGTCACGCTTGTCGGCCACGCTCCGGTGGTCCTGTCCTTGCTCGCTTCGCTCAGGCAGTTCATACCGGGGCTCCTTTTGACCATCGAGATTCCTTCCTTCTCCTAGAAGCTTGCTGTGACCCGGATGATGGTTCATCCGGCCACACGCGTTCCTGCATACAGGTAAAACATACACTTCCGACCTACCGCTTAAGTTGGATGAGGGCTAGTTAGGCGAACGCCCCCAGGTCCGGATTACCCCGTGATTCGGCCTGCCTTGAGGTGACCCGGCCAGCATCTGCTTTGGCCTTGCCGAACCTCGGCTAACTCGGCCTTTATACCCCGGCGTGACCCTACCCGGGGGTATCCCCCCAACATTAGTCCCCGAAGCTGGTGCGGTCTTAGCCGCCTTGGCCGCTAAGGCCACACCAGGTTCCATTCTGTGCCCCTGTCGCTGTTGCCGAGTTACCTCTATACCTCGGACAGCTTGGATTTACGTTCCCTTTGCACATTGCAAGTTTTCACTTGCCGGCCGGGTTACCACAGCTCCATCTGGGTCATACTTCCTTCTCTCGTACACTAGCCCATGTGAAGGGTAATCATTATGTCGTCTTATTTTAAGGGACGGTACAGTAACCACCGCAGTAATTGTCAGTTATCACTGTGCGCGGGTCACGTCACGCCTGCCTCCTCGTTTACCGCATCAGTGCGTCACGTCACAGGACTCTCTCCGCCTTGTGGCCTTCCGTGTGGCTCCTTACTGATTGGTTCGAACGGGTAATACACGGCCACTGCGTGTGGCCGGTCCACAGGGTGCGATCCCACTCACCCCTGATGGGAGTGGTTAAATAGCGGAGGGGCGCCTCCCTTAGGATTTTTCCCCCGCCACACCCCTCTGCCCGCTGCTATTCCTCTTCGTCTTCCTCGTGACCGCGCTGCCGCCAGCACTGCCAAAAAGCAGCGTCGCCGCCGCACTTCTCCGCTGCGCCTCTGCGTCACCGTCACTGCGACGCAAATCTCCCGCTACGGGTCCTCGTCAATCCAGGCCTCTGTCCCCCGCCGCCTCTAGCGCTAGCGAGGGCTTCGAGGAGCAGATGGCGGAAGGACTTGCCATTGCTGAGCAAGAGATGGAGGAGGACGCCGCTGCTGTGGACCGCGGCGCATGGGCCGGCTCCTGGGTCTGCCAGGATGATCTGGACTGGCTCTACCAGACCAGACGCATCCCCACCGGCGTCGCCGCTCGCCTCGCCTCCGCCGAGCTAGCTCCTTCACCCAATCCCGGGGAGTTCGTTGTGTTCCTGTCTCACTTCCAACGGGGCTTCGGACTCCCGGTGAGCGATTTCTTCCACGATTGGCTCAGTACCTACCATCTCCAGCCGCACCATCTTCCAGCCAACGCCATTACTTCTCTCTCTGCCTTTGCTTCTACAATCGAAGGCTACGCCGGATTATGGCCCACGAAGGAGCTGTGGATCCGGTTTTTCGCCCTTCGTCGCAACGTTATTCCCGACATTCACACTGATCCGGAGGACAAGCGGCTCACTCAGTTCGGAGCGGCCTCCATCTCACCCCGGAGGTTCTTTGTTTTCCCCCGGGTCACAGGGCTAGAATCCTGCAAAGGGTGAGCCCGTACGTTCTTTTACGTCCGGAACACGGGCACTGAAGATTTGATCCGGTTGCTCCCCTATACACCGGGTCCGCTGAACCCGGATCTGTGGGACACCGTTCCCAGGAAACCCACGGCCCTGGCCAACCAAGTGAACAAAAGGTTCGCAGAGCTGAAGGAGCTCGGGTTGCGCAACGAGGATGCAATGATCACTTTCGTGCGCAACCGAATCTCCCCTCTCCAGAAGCGCACCCACAAGGTGTGCCATATGAGCTACGGCCGCGATCCCAACCGGACTTCATCTTTCGAACTGAACAACACGGAGATTTTTCACCGGGTTAAGGCTATCTTCACCACTCACAAGGACTTCTCCTCTGACTGGACTTGGGGGATTGAGCATTTCTGTCGTGACCGGCTTCCTCCCGCGGTAAGTTTCATGCTACAAACTTACCCCGGACTAATCGCATGTCTTTTATTGTTTCATTTTTGACTCACTTGTTTACTCTTTTCCTCAGCTATTCCTTCAGCAGACGCTCGAGGACGGCACCGATCCGACCCTTAAGTGGGCACCGGACCGGGTGACTTCGGACGAGGAGGAGCCGGACCAAGAGATGTTTCTCCCCATGACCGACGCTACGAAACGACCCACGGGTAACTTCTCTTCTGCTAGAGATTGGCCCGATGATGAAGATTACTTGGATATCGAGATAATTGAACCCTTTGAGGCTGTCCCCCTTTTTTTTGCTTTTCCGCCATCAGCTCACTCCGGTGGTCATATCGACAAGGATCCTTCCCTCGCTACGGATGAGCCAGTTCCGGTGGCGTCAAAGAAAAAGCGCGAGGCTTCCTCAAGCTCTTCCTCCGGACCTTCCTAGCCCGTTAAAAGGCGAAAGAAGGCCCCAGCACGAAGGGCTCGGAAACCCAGAGCAGCCGAAACCTCGGATGCGTAAGTCCTTCTTTCTTCTGTGACTCGTTCTTCCTTACTTCATCGTAATTTCTCTTCTGACGTTACTTGATTTCGTAGGGCTCCGGTGGAGGTCCCTCAAAGTGGATCTAGTATCTCATCCCCTCTCCGGCCTAGCCCTTCACCCCGTCGTGACGACGAGTCACATCCGCTGAGCCCTATTTGGAGGGCTCTGCGGCCGCTCCGGGTCATCCTAGGGCGGGGGGAACCGGCCCAGCCGGAGCAACGGCACCCACTACCTCGGGAACGCCACAACCAGCAGCCACTAAGGCTACCTTGACCCCAGCACCTGTTCCAGTACCAGCAGCCAAACCAGCACCATCTCCAACTCTGGCATCAGCACCCACTCTGGCTGTGAAAACATCAGCGCCGGCACTAAGTCCAGCAACGAGAGTACCAGCGCCCAGTTCCTCTGCATCTTCCGAGTCCTCTCAACCTCGGCAGGGAAAAACCGCTGCCACGGCTTCTTCTTCCCAGCAAGCCAAGGGCAAGAAGATTCAAGACGCTGCCAAGCCCAGTGCTGCCGAGCCTGGGCAACGCACCCTTGAGTCCATGCTCCCCAAGAAGACATCAGCGGCAAAGGACGCGCCTGCCGAGCCAACTGAAGCCCAGCAGTTGGTTCTGCACACCAACCCCGCCCTTGCCCTGGTGGAGAGGAAGGAAGCACATGCAAAGGGCTTGGTGACGCCCCATATGCCCACGGGGGAACGGTATCCCCGAGCCTGATGGAGTTTGTCATGAACTAGAACAAGGCCGAGGTAGTCCATGAATCTGATCAGGTGAATACCGCCGCCAAGGCCATTAACCTTGCTGGACGAATGATGGAGGTACGTCGTTTCTCCTTTGCAAATTGTAGATAATAACCATTAGTCCCCGAGCCTCCGGGGGAGTAACTTGTTACTCGGCCGGATGCTCTTTTATAGAACTAACGTAGCTCCATGATAACTCCGAATATGCACACACGTAGAGCCGGGTTAAGTTCCACTTGGCCCGGATTTTAGTATACTTCGAACATGCACACACCTAGAGCTGGGTTAAGTTCCACTTGGCCCGGATCACACCTAGAGCCGGGTTAAGTTCCACTTGGCTCGGATTTTAGTACACTTCGAACATGCACACACCTAGAGCCGGGTTAAGTTCCACTTGGCCCGGATTTTAGTACACTTCGAACATGCACGCACCTAGAGCCGGGTTAAGTTCCACTTGGCCCAGATTTTAGTACACTTCGAACAGGCACACACCTAGAGCCGGGTTAAGTTCCACTTGGCCCGGATTTTAGTACACTTCGAACATGCACACACCTAGAGCCGGGTTAAGTTCCACTTGGCCCAGATTTTAGTACACTTTGAACATGCACTAGGCTGACTTAAGTTTCTGTATCTCTTTTAGGTGACCACCAACCGCCGAAGTGCTGAATTCCAGCGCTTGTTGGATACGCACAAAAATCTTCGCACGAAACAGGCTGCACTCATCACGGAGTACGAGAAAAGGGGTAAATTTCTTTCTTTAACGCTCCTTCATTTCCCTTCCACTTCATTTGTCGAACTGATCTGATTGTTCGGTTTCCGTAGCTAGGGTGGAAGCTGAAAACAAAATAATGCGGAAGAACTTGGAGCAGATCAAGGGTACGTCCCTCTTGTCTGTTTTTACTGTGCTTTTCATCATCTTACCTCCTTGGCTCGGCAAACATTCATACCTCGACTCTGCCGGGCCAACACACGGTTTCAGCATTGCTTGAAGAAAGTGTGCATGTGCCTGACATGATGCTGCATTTTCTCGAACAAGCAGGACAGCACCAAGCCGAGCTAAAGAAGAAAGATGATGAGCTCGCCCTCCTCCGGACCAAAGATGATGACATAGCCAAGCTCAAAGCTGAAATGGCTAAGATGAAGGCGTAGCACCAAACCGAGCTGAAAAGGGTTGGCCAGGACTACACCGAAGAACGCGAGCGCCTCAAACTCCAAAGTGCTAAGGACCGTGAGCTTCTTCAGGAAGCCGAGGTCAAACTTGAGTCGGCAAATGCTGAGCTCGAGCAGCTTCGGAAGAGGCGTGATGCCTACATCAAGGAGTTGACCCGGATTCACAGTCACATCTCACGTAACTTATTTTTCTTTATCCGCCTTATTTCTCCGGGTTACTTCATATGTCTTGTTTTCTCAACTTTGTCCTTTGCCTTCTTTCCCAGGCCACTTTCCAGAGGGTACTGCCATTGCAAGTGCTGCTGTCGCCAATTTCCGCCGAGAAAGGAGTACTCTGGTCGCTGCAGAGGGTGAGAGCATTCCCTTTGACATGGAGGACCTGTTGGTCAGCCTGTCATCCCGTGTGGAAATCATCAAGAACTACGGCAGGGACCTCCTTGATGTTTTAGTCCGGGTTTTCAACGCCTTCTGGCCCGCCGATGATGCTCCGGAGAGAGTCACACAGCTCGCTAAAAGACTGTCGGAAATTGAGACCCAGCTCGACCTTTGGCGAGAATCCGCTGGACGCGCTGCTGCCGATACCGTCCTTCACCACATTTTGACGTGGTATGAAAAGATAGATCTCAGCCTCCTCACACGCCTGCGCACTGGATCCAAATGGACAGATGACCCGGAGTGGGTAGCTCGGCGCCAGGCTTGCGCCCACAGCCTCATCGAATATGCCCCATTCATGAATGGACTAGGGGTCCGAGCTTCCTGGAAGTCGTAGGTGAAGAGGAGGTTGAAAATGTTGAAGATGATTTGGGTGAAGACGAAGAGGACACTGCCTCGGATATCGAAGAGGGCGACGATGATGCCGAACTTCCTCCCGCTGCTCCTTAAGTAAAAAACACTTGAAAATTTGTGAGATCCTCGGTATGCCGGGTGGAATTGTATTCCAAACACATGTGATATTTTTCTACTAAGTACTTATGCCGGATTAACTTGGGCGTAGTCCCCGAGTTTCTTTTTCTTGTTCGTTCAATCTTTTGTCTTGGATCGTGTCTACCTTGATTCGGTTTTACAACTTATGAATCCGAGCTTGAAAAATTGTCTTAACAATACTAGGAAACTTTTAGACTTAGCTCATAAATAAAACGGCACAATAACTTGAAAGTAAATACAGGGTTAGTCCAAAAACAAACGTCGGGTCGAATAAATTCTTTTCCTTAGTCGTTTTTCATGTGCTACGCAATTCCAAACTTGTTCTCTTGCTTGCCATGAAGCCAATTCTTGTTGGACAGCAGCAAGTCGAAGAGTTGGGTTTTTGGTGCTCACACACTACTAATCCGAGCTAAGTAGAATAACTTACTCCAGCTGACGCGCAGAAAATAACAAACATTATTAAGGCAGTCCCTGAGTCACTGTTCGAGGTGCCAACATTTCATTGATAAGCTCATTGCCGACATACATACCGACATATGAGATAACCCGGATACATTCACTTCTTAGCTAGGTGTAGAAAGGCCGAAGTAGAGCTATGTTCCATGGTCGCTTTGATTCCTCTCCGGACCTATCCGCCTTGTTCTTTTCCTGTGGCTTTGCATCTATAAGATAGTAAGAATCATTGTGCAATGCTTTGCTCACGATGAACGGCCCTTCCCATGGGGGGGATAATTTATGCATTCCAGTAGTACGTTGTACCAACCGGAGCACTAGATCGCCTTCCCGGAAGACCCGGGGGCACACTTTCCGGCTATGATAGCGTCAGAGATTTTGCTGATATATGGCGGATCTGGACAATGCCAGTTCTCTCGCTTCTTCCAGCAGATCAACATCATTTTGCCGGGCTTCTTGCACTTCGGCTTCTGTGTATTGGGTGACCCTAGGCGAATCATGCTCTATGTCGGCTGGTAATACAGCTTCTGCCCCATATACCAGAAAGAACGACGTATAGCCTGTTGATCGATTCGGAGTTGTTCTTAAACTCCACAGTACCGCTGGTAGTTCTTCTATCCAGCACCCCGCTGATCTTTGCAGCGGCTCAATGAGCCGGGGTTTTATCCCGGATAATACTAATCCGTTGGATCTTTCCACTTGCCCGTTCGATGCGGGGTGGGCTACCGAAGCTACGTCAAGCCGGATCTTCTTATCCCGGCAGAAACATGCAAATGCTCCTTCCACAAAATTTGTGCCATTATCAGTTATGATACTGTGTGGATAACCGTACCTCAAGATGATATCTTTGAGAAACGTTACGGCCATAGCGCCATCGCATTTTCTTATAGGCTTTACCTCAATCCACTTCGTAAACTTGTCCACCATTACCAGAATGTGAGTCATATTTCCCCTTGTTGGTTTAAACGGGCCAACCATATCCAAGCACCATACGGCAAATGGCCAAGTGATTGGGATGGTCTTGAGTTCCGACATTGGCATATGTGTCTTGGTAGCGTACCTCTGACAACCATTACATTTTCTCACCAGATCTTCTGCTTACTCTAAGGCATTTGGCCAGTAGAATCCGTGTCGGAAAGCTTTTGCTACCAAGGCTCGGGATGAGGCGTGATGCCCGCATTCCCCCTGATGTATATCTCGGATGATTTCAAGCCCTTCTTCCGGGTCAACACACCGCTGGAGGATATTGGTCACACTTCTTTTGTATAACTCGGAATTGATGATCGTGTAGGCCTTTGCCCTCCTCTGTGTTTGCCTGGACAGCACCTCCTCAGTGGGTAACATTCCATCCTTTAGGAATTGAAATATAGGCAGTGCCCAAGCCGGTATTGGCCGCACGGAGAACACGTCCTCGTCTATTTCCATATGATCCACCGGCATAACTTCAACCGGATCTTGCGAGGCAGTCCCCAGGTCTTGCGAAGCAGTCCCCAGGTTTGGCGAGGCAGTCCCCGGGTTTTGCGCACCACTTCCCGTGTCAATGTCCATGGGCACAGCTCCGGATTCTGTGTCCTCCGGGACGTAGATTGACTCGGATTCTGGGGATGGCCTGATGGATGGTTTCTTGAGGTGCTCTAATGCTACACCCGGTGGAATTGCTTGTCTGGTTGACCCGAGCTTCGACAGCATGTCGGCAGCCTCATTTTCCACCTGGGGTACATGATGAAATTCGCATCCCTCAAAGTAACCAGAAATCTTCTGCACATGAAATCTGTATAGTGCCATGTTTGGATCAAGGGCGTCCCACACTCCGGACACTTGCTGCACCACTAAATACGAGTCTCCAAAGCATATAATCCGACGTATACCAATTTCTTTTGCTACCTTGAGCCCATGCACAAGTGCTTCATACTCAGTGACATTGTTTGATGCGGTGAAGTGGATCTGCAGCACATATTTCAACTGGTCCTTCTTTGGCGACGTGAGTACAACTCCGGCACCTAGCCCGGTTTTGGTTTTTGATCCGTCAAAGTGCATTCGCCAATAGTTCGGATCAGGAAGCGGTGGTTCATACTGTACCTCGGCCCAGTCCACGAAAAAGTCCGCCACAGCCTGAGACTTGATGGCTTCTCTCCGGTCATATTGCGGAGCATAAGGAGCTAGCTCAATTGCCCATTTTGCAATTCTGCCGCTTGCATCCTTGTTACTCATTATCTCGGATATGGGGGCCTCACATATGACCCGGATGGGATGCTCCTCAAAGTAGTGCTTCAGTTTCTTGGCGGCCATGTACACGCCATAAGCCACTTTCTGATAATGTGGGTAGTTCTGCTTTGAGGTTGACAACACTTCGCTCAAATAATACACTGGCCTTTGCACCAACTTACCTTCCTCATCGCGCTCCACCACTATCACTGCACTTACAACTCGGTTGGTTGTGGCTATATAGAGTAACATTGGCTCCTTTGATAGTGGCGAGGCTAGCACTGGTGCCGTGGCTAACATTTTCTTTAGGTGGGCAAAGGCTTCATCGGCCTGCGGTGTCCAAATGAACTTATCCGACTTTTTCATGAGTTGGTAAAGAGGCAAAGCCCTCTCTCCCAACCGACATACAAACCGACTTAACGAGGCCAGGCAACCTGTGAACTTCTGGACATCGTTAAGACACTTCGGCAGTTCCATTCGTTCGATGGCCCGGATTTTGGTTGGATTAACCTTGATACCTCGGCTGGAAACCAGAAAGCCGAGCAATTTTCTAGCCGGGACACCGAAGGTGCATTTTTCCGGGTTAAGTTTCATCCAGAACCTTCTTAGGTTTGCAAACATTTGCCTGATATCGTCAAGGAGCGTTTTGCTTTCCTTGGTCTTGATAACCACATCGTCCACGTACACCTGTACATTTTGACCTATTTGGTCGTGCAAACATTTTTGCATACATCTCTGGTACGTTGCCCTTGCATTACGTAGACCAAACGGAATGGTGCAATAGCAATAAGCCCCATACGGGGTAATAAACGCAGTCTTTATTTGATCATCCGGATTCAGAGGTATCTGGTGGAAACTAGAATAAGCATCAATGAATGACAACAGTTCGCATCCAGCAGTTGAGTCTATGACTTGATCTATTCTTGGCAGCGGAAATGGATCTTTTGGACACGCCTTGTTCAGGTTCGTGTAATCGATACACATACGCCAAACCACTGCCACGTTCGGGTCATCCTTCTTCTTTTCCACCAGCACCGGATTAGATAGCCAATCCGGGTAAAGCACTTCCATGATAAATCCTGCAGCTAGCAACCGAGCTATCTCATCTCCAATGACTTTCCTCCTATCTTCGGCGAAGCGGCGGAGAGGTTGCTTCACCGGCTTGGCTCCAGGTCTCAGATTCAAAGAGTGCTCGGCCAACTCCCTCGGAACACCTTGCAAGTCCTGTGTGGACCAAGCAAAAATATCCCGATTCTCACGGAGGAAGCTGACGAGCTCGCTTTCCTATTTATCGCTTAGCCCGACACCAATTGTCACGGTGCACTCTGGGAACATGTCATCAACGGGAACCTTCTTGGTATCTTTCGTGGCCTAGAAGGAGACAGTTCCATGCGGGTTACTCAGCGCCGGCATATACTGCTGCGCGGACTGAGCCAATGCCGCCACCTCTTGAATTTTTCTTTTTTCCTGCGCGATCACAAGTGACTCAGCTAAGTTTGATCCGGCCGACGCACACTCCATGGAATGTCAAAAGTCCCCAGCAATGGTAATCACTCCGTTTGGCCCAGGCAATTTCATCTTCAAGTAGCTGATATGACAACTTGCCATGAACTTGTTCAGCGCTGGCCTTCCGAGGAACGCATGATACGCGCTTTCTAAGTTCACTACTTCGAACTCCAGATTTTCAGTTCGGCAATTATCCCTTGTGCCGAACAAGACGTCGACCCGGACCTTGCCTATGGGCTCACAAGAAATGCCGGTAACAATGCCATGGAAAGTTGTCCTCGTGGTCTGGAGCATGTTCTCCGAGATACCCAACTTGTGCATTGTGTCCGCATACATGATATTTATGCTACTGCCGTTGTCGATCAGTACCTTGGAGAACCTTACGTTAATGCTAGGTCCAATGAACGTAGGATCCAGCACCAACGCATACGAACCAGGGCTCGGCATGAGCTTGGGATGATCCCTAATGCTCCAGGTGATTTCCTGATTGGACCAAGGCATGTACCTTGTCACTGCCGGCATTACCGCATTCATCTTCATATGCCTACGCTGCAAGCTTTTTCTATCAGTTTCTTCTGTGGTAAATACACAGTAGCTCTGGTGATGCTCCCTGTACTCGTTTCTCCCCTGATTTCCGGGGTGCCTCTGATCCGGTTGATGCTGATTTTCTACCTGATGCACAACATCCCTTCTTTCATTGTTATCATACCTCGACGGAGGGGGAGGCAACATTAGCTGTTGCGTGTTCGCTCCGGAGAGCAATTGCTGCCGGGGTAACTCCTGCCGAGGCTGATCATTCCGGGGTGCCTGAGCATTCCCCGAACCACGTTGCTCGATCTTGCGCATCCACTCGCATTGCCTCGTCGTATGACCCGCTGGGTTGTTCGGATTTGGCGTGTGAAACTTACACGGCTGGTCCAACATTGACTCGTAAGTATACCTCGGACGGTCTTTCCTTTCTTGCCACTGCTTCTTTTGCTCCGGAGTCCAAGTTTTCTTCCCATTGTTTCTTGGAGTCCATTGACCTCCAGTTTTCTAGCGCTGGCTACCACCTGCTCCGGGTTGATCTTGATTCACAGCTGCAACTTGATGCGAACCATACCTGTGGTCCGGTCTATCATCTCTCCTCTTTCCTCTGTAATCATTCCTCCGGGATGATCCGGATCCATCCCTTTGATAGTACTCATCGCTTGAATCGTTTGACGCGAGCCGTGGTTGGGTCGGGTCACCCAACGCATACGAATCCGCAATCCGGATCATTTCTGCTAACGTTGCTGACATTTTCCGTTGCAACTTCATCCACAGTTCGCTTCCATATCTGCACCCTTGTGCAAACCATGCTATGGCCTGTGATTCTATGACGCCCTCGCATGAGTTTCTCACGGTACACCACCGGGTCAAAAACTCCCAGTCTGTCTCATTGGGTCTTTGCTTGCACATAGCTAGGGTCTGTGGCCTATTTCGCCTTTGATACGTACTCAAAAAATTGCTGATGAACATCTCCTCGAAATCTATCCAGCAGTTGATGCTTCCTGGTGGCAAATTGTTCAACCACACCCTTGCCGGGCCTTCCAACATCTGGGGTACATACCGTATGGCCCATCTTAGGTTGCCTGTGGCAATTTTTACAGCCGTAGCATAGTTTATCAGCCAATCCTCTGGCTTGGTACTACCGTCATAGGTCTTGGTGCCCCTGGGCAGCTGAAAGTTCGGTACTGGTGGCTCTTTCATGATCCGGGGTCCAAAACATGCTGGACCCGGTGGACCTTGACATTCAATCTATTCCGACCTATATAGTCGATCCAGTTTCAACCTTGCATCGTCTGGCATCAAATCCCTACTTCCCAATATCGACCCTATCACATGATAGTACGGTCTGGGATATCCCGCATTTTCCATCTCCGAGTCACCGTCGTTATACCGGTTTTGCTCTTGCGGCGCACCTTTCTGTTGCATACCTCGGCCGACACTGTGCTCTTGCCTCGGCATGTCCCGTTGCTGCGGTTGTCTTGCTCCAGCTGGGTTTTGCTGCCCGGCATTGCCGTTGACAACATTCCCTTGACCGGCATTGCCTTGGTCACGGTTACCTCGGCCAGCTTCGCCTCGGCTCACACTCCGTCGATCATCATTTTTCTGTGCTTCTTTTTCTTTCCCTGCCCGTGTCGGGTCATACGGGACGATCTGTTTGTTCCGTCTAGCCGAGGTCACCACCTCCTCTCTCCTCGGACCACCATGAGGGGACGATGCGGCTCCAGCGGATTTCTCCGGGTTACCCACCGCCGAATGGACGATCTTGGAGGCTCCAGCTCTCTCCGGGTTCGCCCTGAGTAGTTCCTCGTTTTGCCTATTTGCAATCCGAACCAGCTCGTTAACCCGATCTTGCTGCCTTTGCCGGGCTTCACCCGTCAGTCCCTCTAACTCGGACGCAGCTGCATGCGCTGCCCTGAGGTTTTTGGTCGGGGTACTATACCTCGGCAGCCCCACGGAAAAATAGTTTTCTGATTCCTCGATTCCAACATCACCTTCTCTGTTCATCTCGCTCATGAGATTTCTCCCTTTGACTTTTACATTATCAACTTTGTTCGCCTTAGCGTACTCACGCAGCGTCATGTTCAACGACTGCTGGGCCGCGGCTATTTTCTTTGTGCCCTCTAGTATTTTCTGCCTAGTTTCTTCCAGCTTGGCCTGTGCACGAGCCGGATCTACCGCTGCTACTACAGGGTTTGCCAAGCTATCCATTGCCTCTCTCAGCACGTTTTCCGGCCTCTCTAGCAGAGGACCTCTACCTTGGTGCCTTGGGCGTTACCTCCGGATCTGGTGCCGGGTCTTTACTCGCACCCGCACCTGGTGCTGTCATCATTACCTCTGCATGGTCCGGGGAACGAGCGATACGCTCCCCGCGAGCCACAGTGAGGGGCGGTTCGCCTGCTTCGACGACATGGTGCGGATGAACGCTAGACACGTCCACCGCAACATAGACCTTGTGCGCGCCGAGCTTGACGAAGATGTCATTGCGCGGGAGAGGGCGCGTGCCGAAGCAGCCTGCGTTGTCGCTGACGAAGTCCCGCGCTCCAAAGCGCTAAACGAGCCCGGAGACGATGCGTTCGCCGGTGGCGATGAAGTTTCCCGTCCGGATTTTGACCCCTGCTAGCGCCGCTTGCCCCACGGTGGGCACCAACTGTCGTGGTGGTGTCACGGCAGATGCCATGTATAGGCTAAAGGTGGGGACTATTACTCACTAGGGGAATCCAGGGAGGGATAGTGAAGTGATTCTCCACACAAGAGCTTGTATTGATTTACTTCCAAGGTTACAAGTGCTCCTAGAGCTGTATTGGCGAGAGGAGGAAGAAGGAGCTCTCTTACTCTCACCGACAGATCTCACCTGAAACCCTAGACCTTAATAGAATCATACAGAGACCAACCAACCCACCGATCAACCCCTTCTACAGAAGCCCTAGCCCCCCTTTTATAGGGGAGGCTCGGTTTCTGCCTAGGGCATACGTGGAGGCATAAGCCGACCGGGGTGCTTTTTCCCCCGCGTCACACATGCTTTAGCTACGTGAGCCACTGCGGCGCCCTCGTCAGCTGACACGGGCGTCGTCACGCTTGTCGGCCACACCCCGGTGGTCCTGTCCTTGCTCGCTTCGCTCAGGTAGTGCATACCGGGGCTCCTTTTGACCAGCGAGATTCCTTCCTTCTCCTAGAAGCTTGCTGTGACCCGGATGATGGTTCATCTAGCCACACCCGTTCCTGCATACAGGTAAAACATACACTTCCGACCTACCGCTTAAGTCGGATGAGGGCTAGTTAGGCGAACGCCCCCAGGTCCGGATTACCCCGTGATTCGGCCTGCCTTGAGGTGACCCGGCCAGCATCTTCTTTGGCCTTGCCGAACCTCGGCTAACTCGGCCTTTATACCCCGGCGTGACCCTACCCGGGGGTATCCCCCCAACAGTTGCCTCCTTGGCGAAGGGCAAGCCACGGGCGGGAGTGGATGTTGCTGGGAAGGGCACGGCAGTGTCACCAATCGAGGTGGACTCCGACGACAGCGGTGTGATGTGGGTTTAGATGTTGTTTAGGATGGTTGCAATTTTGGTTGTGTTTAATGCGAGTATAATTATTGTAATGTGTTTGTCGAGCTATATTGAGAAATATGTGCAATATCAGCGTGTGAGTGCTTCCACTTTAGAAATTGTGTCTGTGCCATTTGCATGTTGCATTATCAACGTGGATAACTTGTAAACAATCCAACAAAAATCATCATATTACAACCATCGGACGGGAGTGGCAGGATGGAAGAGAAGTTGGGACAGTGGCTTTGAGGGGAAGAAAGAGGGGGGCGGGGGGGGGGGGGGGGGGTGACACTGGCAGGTGGGCCCTTGGAACACGTGACACTGACATGCGGGAGCACACGGTATTGCCGGTCTGTCCAGAGCAAGCGGACTTGGCAACGTGACAACATCAAGCTGGTTGGACCAATATAATAACTCGTCGAAGTATTAAGGAGTACTGAAAACTACAACTGGGGTACATTCGCACAACACGTATGCTCTAAGCACCTGAGAAGCATCGCTTAAGTCTAACAGTAACGACATCACTAGTACTACATTTGCCTGTCAGTCTTCTCGATACAAATGTAGAAATGCATTTGCCTGTTCGGTCCAGCACCAACAAGGTACTGAGATGGCACGCATAGGATCGACCTTAGGTCCACATACTCCACCTCCCGCGGCGTCGGGCAGCTCGACGCCTCGGCTAGCACAAGAATGCTATCCGGCGACGGCGGCTGGGCATTCGCCCACATGCACACCGTGTATACGGGCCAGGCGCATGAGACCGACCTGACGCATACGGCACCCATGACGGTGGGCCCGGCTCTGGTTCCCGGAACACCGGCGGTGATGGTCAGGACGAAAACAGAGCCATCCCCCTGGAAAATTAGCAGGCGGCGTGCCAAGTCTATGAATGGCACCTGCTCTTGGAGAATTTGGGCTTGCCCGTACGAGATCCTAATCATTTCGATCAAGTGCCCATCTGCAAGGTGGACGACGAGCTCTACCGGCGGGCCGGTGTAGTTGCAGCCCGGCTCCGTGCAGGCGCACGTGCCGTGCAGGCACGCGAGCTCGTGGAGTGGGAACTCGTGGTAGGAGTAACGGCAAAAGCATCCTGGGTGGGAGCACATGAGCGGGAACGCCGCTGCGAAGTTGCGCGCGAGGATCTCCAGATTCTTGGGCTCCCACATCTTCCACATCTGAAGTTCCTCGAGAAATCGGAAAAAAGATCAGCAGTTAGATTGGCGAATAGCAGGAATATGTAGGATAAGTTCAAAAGCTTGTAAAATGATTACTTACCATGAAGGTAGCGACCAGAGAATTGGCGGATGTCATCGTCTTGCGGCTACGGCAGGATGGAAGTGAAGTGGGGAAAGTGGCTTCGAGGGGAAGGAAGAGAAGTACGGGGAGGAAGAGAAGTAATGGGGACGTGACACTGGGATATGGCCCACTGAACTCGTGAGCAAGCGTGGCCAATCATGCCGCAGAACAGCCTACTCGAGGATCGCTCTCACAAAGACCATCCCAATCGTCCAAGCGCCCCAATCTAACGGTATGTAACAATCGTCAAGCAGAACAACTGTGTTATGGCGTGCCTTCTAGAAGACTCGGTCTAACGATGGATCCATTGGGGGCAGTGCTAGTTTTAGTATAAGAACAAGCATGAAATGACTAAAATGGCTCCATGTGTGGTTTCTGGAAAAGAACACACATGCAATGACTCTAGTGGTTGATCCATGTGTGGTTTGTGGAAATAACACACATGCAATGACTCTAATGGATCCATAAGTGGTTTATGGAAAAGAACACACATGCAGTGACTGTAGTGCTAGTTTTAGTATAAGACCACACATACAATGACTCTAGTGGGTCCACATGTAGTTTGTGAAAAGAACACACATGCAATGACCACTGGTTGATCCATAAGTTGTTTGTGAAAAAGAACACACATGCAATGAGTCTAGTGCCGGTTTGTGGTTTTAGTATAAGAACAAACATGCAATGACTCAAATGGATCCATATGTGGTTTGTGGAAAGAACACACATGCAATGACACTAGTTGATCCATATGTAGTTTGTGGAAAGAACACACATGCAATGACCACTGGTTGATCCACATGTCGTTTGTGGAAAAGAACACATATGCAAAGACCACTAGTTGATCCATAAGTTGTTAGTGGAAATGAACACACATGCAATGAGTCTAGTGGATCCATGTGTGGTTTGTGGAAAAGAACGCACATGAAATGACTCTAGTGGTTGATCCATGTGTGGTTTGTGGAAATAACACACATGCAATGACTCTAGTGGTTGATCCATATGTGGTTTGTGGAAAGAACACACATGCAATGACACTTCTTTATCCATGTGGGGTTTGTGGAAAAGAACACACATGCAATGACCACTGGTTGATCCATGTGTGGTTTGTGGAAAGAACACACATGCAATGACCACTTGTTGATCCATGTGTGGTTTGTGGAAAGAACACACATGCAATGACAGTGGTGGATCCATGTGTGGTTTGTGGATAGAACACACATGCAATGACTCTAGTGCTAGTTTTAGTATAAGAACACACATGCAATGACTCTAGTGGGTCCACGTGTAGTTTGTGAAAAGAACACACATGCAATGACCACTGGTTGATCCATAAGTTGTTTGTGGAAAAGAACACACATGCAATGAGTCTAGTGGATCCATGTGTGGTTTGTGGAAAAGAACACACACGCAATGACTCTAGTGGTTGATCCATGTGTGGTTTGTGGAAAAAAACACATGCAATGACTCTAATGGATCCATAAGTGGTTTATGGAAAAGAACACACATGCAACGACTCTAGTGCTAGTTTTAGTATAAGAACACACATACAATGACTCTAGTGGGTCCACATGTAGTTTGTGAAAAGAACACACATGCAATGACCACTGGTTGATCCATAAGTTGTTTGTGGAAAAGAACACACATGCAATGACTCTAGTGTCGGTTTGTGGTTTTAGTATAAGAACAAACATGCAATGACTCAAATGGATCCATATGTGGTTTGTGGAAAGAACACACAGGGAATGACACTGGTTGATCCATATGTGGTTTGTGGAAAGAACACACATGCAATGACCACTGGTTGATCCACATGTGGTTTGTGGAAAAGAACACACATGCAAAGACCACTAGTTGATCCATAAGTTGTTAGTGGAAATGAACACACATGCATTGAGTCTAGTGCTGGTTTGTGATTTTAGTATAAGAACAAACATGCAATTACTCAAATGGATCCATATGTGGTTTGTGGAAAGAATACACATGCAATGACCACTCGTTGATCCATGTGTGGTTTGTGGAAAAGAACACACATGCAATGACCACTGGTTGATTCATGTGTGGCTTTTGGAAAGAACACACATGCAATGACCACTTGTTGATGCATGTGTGGTTTGTGGAAAGAACACACATGCAATGACAGTGGTGGATCCATGTGTGGTTTGTGGATAGAACACACATGCAATGACTCTAGTGATAGTTTTAGTATAGGAACACACATGCAATGACTCTAGTGGGTCCACGTGTAGTTTGTGAAAAGAACACACATGCAATGACCACTGGTTGATCCATAAGTTGTTTGTGGAAAAGAACACACATGCAATGAGTCTAGTGGATCCATGTGTGGTTTGTCGAAAAGAACACACACGCAATGACTCTAGTGGTTGATCCATGTGTGGTTTGTGGAAAAACACACATGCAATGACTCTAATCGATCCATAAGTGGTTTATGGAAAAGAACACACATGCAACGACTCTAGTGCTAGTTTTAGTATAAGAACACACATACAATGACTCTAGTGGGTCCACATGTAGTTTGTGAAAAGAACACACATGCAATGACCACTGGTTGATCCATAAGTTGTTTGTGGAAAAGAACACACATGCAATGACTCTAGTGTCGGTTTGTGGTTTTAGTACAAGAACAAACATGCAATGACTCAAATGGATCCATATGTGGTTTGTGGAAAGAACACACATGGAATGACACTGGTTGATCCATATGTGGTTTGTGGAAAGAACACACATGCAATGACCACTGGTTGATCCACATGTGGTTTGTGGAAAAGAACACACATGCAAAGACCACTAGTTGATCCATAAGTTGTTAGTGGAAATGAACACACATGCAATGAGTCTAGTGCTGGTTTGTGATTTTAGTATAAGAACAAACATGCAATTACTCAAATGGATCCATATGTGGTTTGTGGAAAGAATACACATGCAATGACCACTCGTTGATCCATGTGTGGTTTGTGGAAAAGAACACACATGCAATGACCACTGGTTGATCCATGTGTGGTTTTTGGAAAGAACACACATGCAATGACCACTGGTTGATCCATATGTGGTTCGTGGAAAAGAACACACATGCAATGACCACTGGTTGATCCATGTGTGGTTTGTGGAAAGAACACACATGCAATGACTCTAGTGCTAGTTTTAGTATAAGAACACACATACAATGACTCTAGTGGGTCCACATGTAGTTTGTGAAAAGAACCCACATGCAATGACCACTGGTTGGTCCATAAGTTGTTTGTGGAAAAGAACACACACGCAATGACACTGCTTCATCCATGAGTGGTTTGTGGAAAAGAACACACATGCAATGACCACTGGTTGATCCATAAGTTGTTTGTGGAAAAGAACACACATGCAATGAGTCTAGTGGATCCATGCGTGGTTTGTGGAAAAGAACACACAAGCAATGAGTCTAGTGGTTGATCCATGTGTGGTTTGTGGAAATAACACACATGCAAAGACTCTAATGGATCCATAAGTGGTTTATGGAAAAGAACACACATGCAATGACTCTAGTGCTAGTTTTAGTATAAGAACACACATGCAATGACCACTAGTTGATCCATAAGTTGTCTGTGGAAAAGAACACACATGCAATGCGTCTAGTGGATCCATGTGTGGTTTGTGAAAAGAACACACATGCAATGACTCTAGTGATGGTTTGTGGTTTTAGTATAAGAACACACATGCAATGACTCTAGTGGGTTCACATGTGGTTTGTGGAAAGAACACACATGCAATGACCACTGGTTGATCCACATGTGGTTTGTGGAAAAGAACACACATGCAAAGACCACTAGTTGATCCATAAGTTGTTAGTGGAAATGAACACACATGCAATGAGTCTAGTGCTGGTTTGTGATTTTAGTATAAGAACAAACATGCAATTACTCAAATGGATCCATATGTGGTTTGTGGAAAGAATACGCATGCAATGATCACTCGTTGATCCATGTGTGGTTTGTGGAAAAGAACACACATGCAATGACCACTGGTTGATCCATGTGTGGTTTTTGGAAAGAACACACATGCAATGACCACTGGTTGATCCATATGTGGTTCGTGGAAAAGAACACACATGCAATGACCACTGGTTGATCCATTTGTGGTTTGTGGAAAGAACACACATGCAATGACTCTAGTGCTAGTTTTAGTATAAGAACACACATAGAATGACTCTAGTGGGTCCACATGTAGTTTGTGAAAAGAACCCACATGCAATGACCACTGGTTGGTCCATAAGTTGTTTGTGGAAAAGAACACACACACAATGACACTGCTTCATCCATGTGTGGTTTGTGGAAAAGAACACACATGCAATGACCACTGGTTGATCCATAAGTTGTTTGTGGAAAAGAACACACATGCAATGAGCCTAGTGGATCCATGCGTGGTTTGTGGAAAAGAACACACAAGCAATGAGTCTAGTGGTTGATCCATGTGTGGTTTGTGGAAATAACACAGATGCAAAGACTCTAATGGATCCATAAGTGGTTGATGGAAAAGAACACACATGCAATGACTCTAGTGCTAGTTTTAGTATAAGAACACACATGCAATGACCACTAGTTGATCCATAAGTTGTCTGTGGAAAAGAACACACATGCAATGAGTCTAGTGGATCCATGTGTGGTTTGTGAAAAGAACACACATGCAATGACTCTAGTGATGGTTTGTGGTTTTAGTATAAGAACACACATGCATTGACTCTAGTGGGTTCACATGTGGTTTCTGAAAAGAGCACACATGCAATGACACTGGTTGATCCATATGTGGTTTGTGGAAAGAACACACACGCAATGACACTGCTTGATCCATGTGTGGTTTGTGGAAATGAACACACATGCAATGACCACTTGTTGATCCATGTGTGGTTTATGGAAAGAACACACATGCAATGACCACTTGTTGATCCATTTGTGGTTTGTGGAAAAGAACACACATGCAAAGACCACTAGTTGATCCATAAGTTGTTAGTGGAAATGAACACACATGCAATGAGTCTAGTGGATCCATGTGTGGTTTGTGGAAAAGAACACACATGCAATGACTCTTGTGCTGGTTTGTGATTTTAGTGGAAAAGAACACACATGCAATTACTCAAATGGATCCATATGTGGTTTGTGGAAAGAACACACATGCAATGACCACTGGTTGATCCATGTGTGGTTTGTGGAAAGAACACACATGCAACGACCACTCGTTGATCCATGTGTGGTTTGTGGAAAAAAACACACATGCAATGAACACTTGTTGATCCATATGTGGTTTGTGGAAAAGAACACACATGCAATGACCACTAGCTGATCCATATGTGGTTTGTGGAAAGAACACACATGCAATGACTCTAGTGCTAGTTTTAGTATAAGAACACACATACAATGACTCTAGTGGGTCCACATGTAGTTTGTGAAAAGAACAAACATGCAATGACCACTAGTTGATCCATAAGTTGTTTGTGGAAAAGAACAAACATGCAATGAGTCTAGTGGATCCATGTGTGGTTTGTGGAAAAGAACACACATGCAATGACCACTGGTTGATCCATATGTGGTTTGTGGAAAAGAACACACATGCAATGACTCTAGTGGTTGATCCATGTGTGGTTTGTGGATAGAACACACATGCAATGACAGTGGTGGATCCATGTGTGGTTTGTGAAAAGAAAACACATGCAATGACTCTAGTGGTTGATCCATATGTGGTTTGTAAAAAAAAAACATGAAATGAGTCTAATGGATCCATGTGTGGTTTGTGGAAAAGAACACACATGCAAAGACACTACTGGTTGATCCATGTGTGGTTTGTGGAAATAACACACATGCAATGACTCTAATGGATCCATAAGTGGTTTATGGAAAAGAACACACATGCAATTACTCTAGTGCTAGTTTTAGTATAAGAACACAAATGCAATGACTCTAGTGGTTGATCCATATGTGGTTTGTGAAAAGAACACACATGCAATTACCACTGGTTGATCCATAAGTTGTTTTTGGAAAAGAACACACATGCAATGACTCTAGTGTCGGTTTGTGGTTTTAGTATAAGAACAAACATGCAATGACTCAAATGGATCCATATGTGGTTTGTGGAAAGAACACACATGCAATGACACTGGTTGATCCATATGTGGTTTGTGGAAAGAACACACATGCAATGACCACTGGTTGACCCACATGTGGTTTGTGAAAAGAACACACATGCAATGACCACTGGTTGATCCATAAGTTGTTTGTGGAAAAGAACACACATGCAATGAGTCTTGTGCCGGTTTGTGGTTTTAGTATAAGAACAAACATGCAATGACTCCAATGGATCCATATGTGGTTTGTGGAAAGAACACACATGCAATGACACTGGTTGATTCATATGTGGTTTGTGGAAAGAACACACATGCAATGACCACTGGTTGATCCACATGTGGTTTGTGGAAAAGAACACACATGCAAAGACCACTAGTTGATCCATAAGTTGTTAGTGGAAATGAACACACATGCAATGAGTCTAGTGTATCCATGTGTGGTTTGTGGAAAAGAACACACATGCAATGACTCTTGTGCTGGTTTGTGGTTTTAGTGGAAAAGAACACACATGCAATTACTCAAATGGATCCATATGTGGTTTGTGGAAAGAACACACATGCAATGACCACTGGTTGATCCATGTGTGGTTTGTGGAAAGAACACACATGCAATGACCACTCGTTGATCCATGTGTGGTTTGTGGAAAAAAACACACATGCAATGACCACTGTTTGATCCATGTGTGGTTTTTGGAAAGAACACACATGCAATGAACACTTGTTGATCCATATGTGGTTTGTGGAAAAGAACACACATGCAATGACCACTGGCTGATCCATATGTGGTTTGTGGAAAGAACACACATGCAATGACTCTAGTGCTAGTTTTAGTATAAGAACACACATACAATGACTCTAGTGGGTCCACATGTAGTTTGTGAAAAGAACACACATGCAATGACCACTAGTTGATCCATAAGTTGTTTGTGGAAAAGAACAAACATGCAATGAGTCTAGTGGATCCATGTGTGGTTTGTGGAAAAGAACACACATGCAATGACCACTGGTTGATCCATATGTGGTTTGTGGAAAATAACACACATGCAATGACTCTAGTGGTTGATCCTTGTGTGGTTTGTGGATAGAACACACATGCAATGACAGTGGTGGATCCATGTGTGGTTTGTGAAAAGAAAACACATGCAATGACTCTAGTGGTTGATCCATATGTGGTTTGTGAAAAGAACACACATGAAATGAGTCTAGTGGATCCATGTGTGGTTTGTGGAAAAGAACACACATGCAAAGACTCTAGTGGTTGATCCATGTGTGGTTTGTGGAAATAACACACATGCAATGACTCTAATGGATCCATAAGTGGTTTATGGAAAAGAACACACATGCAATTACTCTAGTGCTAGTTTTAGTATAAGAACACACATACAATGACTCTAGTGGGTCCACATGTAGTTTGTGAAAAGAACACACATGCAATGACCACTGGTTGATCCATAAGTTGTTTTTGGAAAAGAACACACATGCAATGACTCTAGTGTCGGTTTGTGGTTTTAGTATAAGAACAAACATGCAATGAGTCAAATGGATCCATATGTGGTTTGTGGAAAGAACACACATGCAATGACACTGGTTGATCCATATGTGGTTTGTGGAAAGAACACACATGCAATGACCACTGGTTGACCCACATGTGGTTTGTGGAAAAGAACACACATGCAAAGACCACTGGTTGATCCATAAGGTGTTTGTGGAAAAGAACAGACAAGCAATGAGTCTAGTGGATCCATGTGTGGTTTGTGGAAAAGAACACACATGCAATTAGTCTAGTGATGGTTTGTGGTTTTAGTGTAAGAACAAACATACAATTACTCAAATGGATCCATATGTGGTTTGTGGAAAGAACACACATGCAATGACCACTGGTTGATCCATATGAGGTTTGTGCAATGACTCTCGTGATAGTTTTAGTATAAGAACACACATACAATGACTCTAGTGGGTCCACATGTAGTTTGTGAAAAGAACCCACATGCAATGACCACTGGTTGGTCCATAAGTTGTTTGTGGAAAAGAACACACATGCAATGACTCTAGTGTCGGTTTGTGGTTTTAGTACAAGAACAAACATGCAATGACTCAAATGACCACTGCTTGATCCATGTGTGGTTTTTGGAAAGAACACACATGCAATGACCACTGGTTGATCCATATGTGGTTTGTGGAAAAGAACACACATGCAATGACCACTGGTTGATCCATATGTGGTTTGTGGAAAGAACACAATGCAATAACTCTAGTGCTAGTTTTAGTATAAGGACACACATACAATGTCTCTAGTGGGCCCACATGTAGTTTGTGAAAAGAACACACATGCAATGACCACTGGTTGATCCATAAGTTGTTTGTGGAAAAGAACACACATGCAATGAGTCTAGTGGATCCATGTGTGGTTTGTGGAAAAGAACACACATGCAATGGCCACTAGTTGATCCATATGTGGTTTGTGGAAAAGAACACACATGCAATGACTCTAGTGGTTGATCCATGTGTGGTTTGTGGATAGAACATACATGCAATGACAGTTGTGGATCCATGTGAGGTTTGTGAAAAGAACACAAATGCAATGACTCTAGTGGTTGATCCATATGTGGTTTGTGAAAAGAACACACATGCAATGACCACTGGTTGATCCATAAGTTGTTTGTGGAAAAGAACACACATGCAATGAGTCTAGTGGATCCATGTGTGGTTTGTGGAAAAGAACACACATGCAATGACTCAAGTGGTTGATCCATGTGTGGTTTGTGGAAATAACACACATGCCATGACTTTAATGGATCCATAAGTGGTTTATGGAAAAGAACACACATGCAATGACTCTAGTGCTAGTTTTACTATAAGAACACACATACAATGACTCTAGTGGGTCCACATGTATTTTGTGAAAAGAACACACATGCAATGACCACTGGTTGATCCATAAGTTGTTTGTGGAAAAGAACTCACATGCAATCACTCTAGTGCCAGTTTGTGGTTTTATTATAAGAACAAACATGCAATGACTCAAATGGATCCATATGTGGTTTGTGGAAAGATCACACATGCAATGACACTGGTTGATCCATATGTGGTTTGTGGAAAGAACACACATGCAATGACCACTAGTTGACCCACATGTGGTTTGTGGAAAAGAACACACATACAAAGACCACTGGTTGATCCATAAGTTGTTTGTGGAAAAGAACACACAAGCAATGAGTCTAGTGGATCCATGTGTGATTTGTGGAAAAGAACACACATGCAATGAGTCTAGTGCTGGTTTGTGGTTTTAGTATAAGAACAAACATACAATTACTCAAATGGATCCATATGTGGTTTGTGGAAAGAACACACATGCAATGACCACTGGTTGATCCATGTGTGGTTTGTGTAAAAGAACACACATGCAATGACCACTAGTTGATCCATGTGTGGTTTTTGGAAAGAACACACATGCAATGACCACTGGTTGATCCATATGTAGTTTGTGGAAAGGAACACACATGCAATGACCACTAGTTGATCCATATGTGGTTTGTGGAAAAGAACACACATGCAATGACTCTAGTGCTAGTTTTAGTATAAGAAGACACATACAACGACTCTAGTGGTCCACATGTAGTTTGTGAAAAGAACACACATGCAATGACCACTGGTTGATCCATAAGTTGTTTATGGAAAAGAACACACATGCAATGAGTCTAGTGGATCCATGTGTGGTTTGTGGAAAAGAACACACATGCAATGACCACTGGTTGATCCATGTGTGGTTTGTGGAAAAGAACACACATGCAATGACTCTAGTGGTTGATCCATGTGTGGTTTGTCGATAGAACACACATGCAATGGCAATGATGGATCCATGTGTGGTTTGTGAAAAGAACACACATGCAAGGACTCTAGTGGTTGATCCATATGTGGTTTTTGAAAAGAACACACATGCAATGACCACTGGTTGATCCATAAGTTGTTTGTGGAAAAGAACACACATGCAATGAGTCTAGTGGATCCATGTGTGGTTTGTGGAAAAGAACACACATGCAATGACTCTAGTGGTTGATCCATGTGTGGTTTGTGGAAATAACACACATGCCATGACTCTAATGGATCCATAAGTGGTTTATGGAAAAGAACACACATGCAATGACTCTAGTGCTAATTTTAGTATAAGAACACACATACAATGACTCTAGTGTGTCCACATGTAGTTTGTGAAAAGAACACACATGCAATGACCACTGGTTGATCCATAAGTTGCTTGTGGAAAAGAACTCACATGCAATGACTCTAGTGCCAGTTTGTGGTTTTATTATAAGAACAAACATGCAATGACTCAAATGGATCGATATGTGGTTTGTGGAAAGATCACACTGAAGGAAATATGCCCTGAGAGGCAATAATAAAGTTGTTATTATATATATTTCTTGTATATGATAGATGTTTATTTTGCATGCTATAATTGTACTGATATGAAACATCAATACATGTGTGTTTAATAAACAAAAAAAGGGTTCCTAGTCATGCCTCTCTTATAGACTAGCTTGTTGATTAACAAGATGATCAAAGTTTCCTGATCATGGACATTGGATGTTGTTAATAACAAGGTCACAGCATTTGTGAAATGATATGATGAACATTCATCCGAAGTATAGCATTACGATCAAGTCATTATGTTTATATTGCTATAACATCATAAAAAGTAGTCTTAGTCCTTAGACCATGAGATCATGTTAATTGCTAACACCGGAAGAGTATCTTGACAACATCAAACGTCACACCGTAACAGGGTGACTATAAAGATGGGTTCAGTACTACGAAGGTGTTATGTTGTGGCTCATGGATCAAGAGTGGAATTTGTAAATCCAGATGACAGATAGATATACTCTGGGCCCTCTCGGTGATATCACATTAAGATAGCTTGCAAGCAAGTGATGCGATCACTAGAATGTTGTATCACGGGAACGAGAAAAGAGTGCATGTCGGTAACGAGATCAAACTAGGTATTTGGATACCGATGATCGAATCTCGGACATGTATTATATCATGAGACAAAGGGATTAAATTGCTAACGTTAAAGGTTCTCACGATCACAGAAGTCATCGTTGAATATGCAGGAGTCAGTATGGATCTCTAGGTCCCGCTTCTGATTATTGATCTGAGAGGAGTCTCAATCATGTCTGCATTATTCGCGAACCGTAGGGTGACACACTTAAGGGTTGCCGGACACCATTTAGGAGCACATATGTTCTAGACAAAAGGTTTGCAAAGCGCAAGAAATGTTTTGATAGAAACAAGAATTGTTTCGATAGAAACCGGAATTGTTTCGGGTGAAATTGCAGAAAGTGGTTCTGCATGTAATATTGAAATGTTGTAAGGGATTTTATGTGAATGTTTGTTAATTAAAGTAATTAACAAAATTCTGAATAAAATAAATAAAATAGTTTTATTAAATGAGAGAGCATTAAATTTGGAGAAATTTAATGCATTTAAAGTGGAGACTTTAAAAGGGAATGTGAAGAGGCATTTTAATGTGGAGGGGTTACCACCACATGAATGGGGGAGGTGAGGGGTCACCCCCCATGCGCCGGCCATGGAGAGAGGGGGCACCCCCTCCTCCTATAAAAGGCCACCCATTCCCTCCTTCATCCTCACACCTCCTCGTGAAGGATCTCTCTCCCCCTCTAGATATTCCCCCATGGTCTCGGATTAGCGAGATACATGTTCCCGGTGGCCTTGCGTCTGGAAGGAGTTGCTGCTTCCGCTGATTCGCTGGAGCGAGGAGGTGGAGGTTGTCCAGTGGCTTGAACATGTGTGCGAGGACGGATGCGCTGCTGATTTGCGGCGCTCGGACTTCCACACGATCTTGAGATCGGCAAGCATATGACTACATCAACCACGAGTTCCTACTCGTTAACAAAACTCGTTGTCTTCGAGGGTAAGTTCTCCATGGATGTATGTCCACCCGTTGCTCTGTATCTAGTAGATAGATCTTGGCGTATAATTCTCATCGTAGGAAATTTTTGTTTTCTATGCTGCAGATCCAACAGTGGTATCAGAGCCAGGTCTATGCGTAGGTGCTTTGCACGGGTAGTACACATATGTTTATATGTGGGCGATGATGATCATGTTT
>OU342741.1:84854600-84945374 GCA_910589775.1 Avena eriantha
TTTATATGTTGGCGATGATGATCATGTTAGTGCATCTTCTATGTACTTTGGATATTGGTGGCATAGTGGGATGAAGCGGCCCGGACCAACCTTACATGTCATCGTACATGAGACCGGTTCCACGACTGACATGCAACTTGTTTTGCATAAGTGGCTGGCGGGTGTCTGTCTCTCCTACTATAGTCAATATCTGATTTACAACGAGTTGCTAATAACTTGGTTATCCTCGTTGTGGTTCATGTTCGTAGGTAGGGCCGGTTCTATCTCTGAAAGCCCTAAGCCACGTAAAACTTGCAATTGATAAATTAGAGGCGTCTAGTTTAGATCGTTGCTGGGCTAGTGTCTTGATATGGTATTGTTGTAAGTAGATGTATGATAGATACGCTTACAACTCACTTAACGTGTAAGTTCCATAGACCTTGGCCTTACACACAAAGGAATGATAGAGATCATACCACGATGCAAATGATAGAGATCAAATGCATGGACCATATCACCTCACTTCACACATTAGATGTTAGCATCTTATATTGCTAGTTTGGCGCTTTTGGTAGCATTATAAGATGATCCCTCATTTAGATATCAAGATAAAATGTGTTCTTCCTTAAGTATGCACCGTTTTGTGGATCGTGTTTGAGGCATCACGTGATGATCGGGTGTTCTCGAATCTACGCTTTCATACAATGGGTGTAAGAAAGTTTTACACACGCGAATACTAAGGTTTTTACTTGACGAGCCTAGCATGTACATACATGGCCTCGGAACACGGACCGAAAGGTTAAGCATGAGTCATATAGTTGATATGATGCCTATATAGATACTCGCCTTTGAAGCTACACCGACTCACGTGATGATCGGACTTGGTGTAGTGGATTTGGTTCATGTAATCACCAAAAGGACATGAGGGATGTCGTTTTTGAGTGGGAGTTCATTAGTAATTTGGATTAGTTGAACTCAATCTATCATAAACTTAGTCTAAATATATTTTACAAATTCTGTTGTAGATGGCACCACCTGCTTTTAATTTCAATGTGTTCATGGAGAAAGAGAAGCTTGCTGCGAATGGTAGCAACTTCACCAACTGGGCTATGAATTTGAGGATTATCCTCACTGCTGCATAAAAGCAATATGTGCTAGAGGCGCTGCTAGGCCCCCCCAGCTCCTGATGCCCCTAACGAGGTAAAGAACGTCTATATAACTCGTCAGGAGGACCACAACTTAGTTCATTGCGGCATACTGTATGGGCTAGAACCAGAACTTCGAAAACATTTCGAAAATGGCAATGCCTTTGATACCATGGGAGAATTGAAAATGATTTTCGATACCCATGCTGCCGTAGAGAGTTATAATGCTTCTGAAAAGTTCTTTAGCTGCATGATGGAAGAGAACAGCTCCGTTAGTGAGCACGTACTCAAAATGTGTGGGTACGCCGATAGGCTTGTGTCCTTGGGAATAACGATTCCCATTGACTTAGGCATACATCGTGTTCTCCAATCTCTGCCACCTAGCTACAAGAGCTTCGTGATGAATTATAATATGCAGGGAATGAAGAAGTCTCTTCCTGAGCTTCTGTCAATGCTTAAGACTACAGAAGTGGAGATTAGGAAAGAACATCAAGTGTTGATGATCAATAAGACCACCGGTTTCAAGAAGGACAAGAAAGGCAAGCAGAAGGGAAAGAAGGGCGGCAAATCTGTTGTTGCGCCTGAAAAGAAACTCCGAGCTAGCCCTAAGTCTGACACCGAGTGCTACTATTGCAAGGGGACTGGCCATTGGAAGCGCAACTGCCCCAAGTATTTGGTGGACAAAAAGGACGACAAGGCAAACAAAGGTATATATGATATACATCTTATTGATGTGTACTTGACTAGTACTCGTAGTAGCACCTGGGTATTTGATACGGGATCGGTGGCTAATATATGTAACTCGGTTCAGGGGCTGCAGAACAAGCGACAACTAGCAAGGGATGAGGTCACGATGCGGGTCAGCAATGGATCAAGAGTTGATGTGATCGCCGTCGGAACGCTGCCTCTCCATATGCCGTCGGGATTAGTTATAAACCTGAATAATTGTTATTTGGTGCCTGCACTGAGCATGAACATTGTATCAGGATCATGTTTGATGCAAAGTGGTTATTCGTTTAAATCGGAAAACAATGGTTGTTCGATTTATATGAATAATATCTTTTATGGTCATGCACCTGTGTTGAATGGTTTATTTCTGTTGGATCTCGATAGTAGTATTACGCATATTCATAATGTTGATGCTAAAAGGATTAAACTTGATAATGATATATCTGCATATATGTGGCACTGCCGTCTAGGTCATATTGGCGTTAAACGCATGAAGAAACTCCATTCTGATGGACTTTTTGAATCACTTGATTTTGAATCATTTGATTCATGTGAGCCATGCCTTATGGGCAAGATGACTAGAACGCTGATTTCCGGTTCAATGGAACGGGGGACAGATTTATTGGAAATCATACATACTGATGTGTGTGGACCAATGAGTGTGTCAGCGCGAGGTGGATATCGTTATTTTGTTACTTTCACGGATGATTTGAGTAGATACGGATATATCTATTTGATGAAACACAAGTCTGAAATTTTTGAAAAGTTCAAAGAATTTCAGAATGAAGTGGAAAATTATCGTAATAGAAAGATCAAATTTCTACGGTCTGACCGTGGAGGAAAGTATCTTAGTTACGAGTTTAGCACACACATGAAAGAGTGTGGAATAGTTTCACAACTCACGCCTGCCAGAACACCACAACGTAATGGTGTGTTAGAACGTCGTAATCGTACTTTATTGGATATGGTTCGATCTATGATGTCTCTGACTGACTTGCCACTGTCATTTTGGGGTTATGCACTGGAAACCGCTACATTCACTTTAAATAGGGCACCATCTAAATCCGTTGAAAAGACACCGTATGAATTATGGTTTGGAAACAAACCTAAGCTGTCATTTCTTAAAGTTTGGGGATGTGATGTTTATGTGAAGAAACTTCAACCGGATAAACTCGAACCCAAAGCGGAAAAATGCGTCTTCATAGGATACCCTAAGGAAACGATTGGGTATACCTTCTATCACAGATCCGAGGGCAAGGTCTTTGTTGCCAAGAATGGATCCTTTCTTGAGAAGGAGTTTCTCGGAAAGGTGTGAGTAGTCGGAAGGTAGAACTCGAAGAGGTTATTGAACCTTCTCTTCATGAAATGGCGAGTAGCGCAACACTGGAAGTTGTTTCGGAGTTGACTTCACCTAATGAAGAGAGAGCTAATGATATTGATCATGAAACTCCGAAAGAGGACACTACCGAACCTCGCAGGTCAAGCAGGACACGTGCAACTCCTGAACTGTACGGCAATCCTGTTATGAATTTCATGATTGATGACATAGATGACCCTGCGACGTATGAAGAAGCGATGATGAGCCCTGATTCCAACAAATGGCTAGAAGCCATGAAATCTGAGATGGAATCCATGTACGAAAACCAGGTTTGGACCTTGGTGGACTTACCTCACGATCGAAAGGCCATTGAGAATAAATGGATTTTCAAAAGAAAAACTGATGCTGATGGTAATGTAACCATCTATAAGGCTCGACTTGTCACAAAGGGGTTTTGACAAATTCAAGGAGTTAACTACGATGAGACATTCTCTCCCGTAGCGATGCTTAAGTCGGTTAGGATTATTTTAGCAATTGCTGCATATTTCGATTATGAAATATGGCAGATGGATGTCAAAACTGCGTTCCTCAATGGTAATATTGAAGAAGAGTTGTATATGATACAACCAAAGGGTTTTGTCAATCCTAAGGATGCTAATAAGGTGTGCAAACTTCAGCGATCCATCTATGGACTGAAGCAAGCATCACAGAGTTGGAATCTCCGCTTTGATGAGGTGATCAAAGAGTTTGGATTTGTCCAAACTTATGGAGAGGCTTGTATTTACAAGAAAGTGAGTGGGAGCAATGTGTCATTTCTGATATTATATGTGGATGACATATTATTGATTGGAAATGATATAGATCTTTTAAACAGTGTTAAAAGTTATCTAAACAGCAAATTTTTGATGAAGGACCTTGGTGAAGCTTCATATATATTAGGCATTAAAATCTATAGAGATAGATCAAGACGCCTAATTGGGCTATCGCAGAGTACATACCTTGATAAGATATTAAAGAAGTTTAATATGGACGAAAGTAAGAAGGGGTTCTTACCTATGTTGCAAGGCAAGACATTGAGTAAGACTCAAAGTCCGGTTACGGTGAAAGAAAGAGAGATGATGGATAAGATCCCCTATGCCTCGGCCATAGGCTCTATTATGTATGCCATGCTATGTACAAGACCGGATGTGGCACATGCTATTAGTTTGACTAGTAGGTACCAATCTGATCCAGGTTCGGAACACTGGATAGCGGTAAAGAACATCCTCAAGTACTTGAGAAGAACTAAGGATATGTTTCTTATATACGGAGGTGAAGAAGAGCTAGTCGCTAAGTGTTATGTCGATGCTAGCTTTGACACCGATCCGGATGACTCTAAGTCTCAATCCGGATACGTATTTCTCTTGAACGGAGCAGCAGTTAGTTGGAGGAGTTCCAAACAACTTGTGGTTGCTAGATCAACAACGGAGGCGGAATATGTTGCTGCTTCAGAAGCGGCGCAGGAGGTAGTTTGGATGAAAGAGTTCATTACAGAACTGGGCGTGGTTCACAGTGCGTTGGACCCGATGGTGATCTATTGTGACAACAATGGAGCCATAGCCAACACAAAGTAACCAAGGTCTCACAAGAATTCCAAACATATTAAGCGCCGGTTTCACTCCATCCGCGAGCATGTCAAGGATGGAGATATAAAGATTTCTAAAGTGCACACGGACCTAAATGTAGCAGATCCATTGACTAAAGTACTCCATAGGGCAAAACATGATCAACACAAGAACTCCATGGGTGTTAGATTTATCACTGTGTAAACTAGATTATTGTCTCTAGTGCAAGTGGGAGACTAAAGGAAATATGCCCTGAGAGGCAATAATAAAGTTGTTATTATATATATTTCTTGTATATGATAGATGTTTATTTTGCATGCTATAATTGTATTGATAGGAAACATCAATACATGTGTGTTTAATAAAAAAAAAAAGTGTTCCTAGTCATGCCTCTCTTATAGACTAGCTTGTTGATTAACAAGATGATCAAAGTTTCCTGATCATGGACATTGGATGTTGTTAATAGCAAGGTCACAACATTTGTGAAATGATGTGATGAACATTCATCCGAAGTATAGCATTACGATCAAGTCATTATGTTTATATTGCTATAACATCATACAAAGTAGTCTTAGTCCTTAGACCATGAGATCATGTTAATTGCTAACACCGGAAGAGTATCTTGATAACATCAAACGTCACACCGTAACAGGGTGACTATAAAGATGGGTTCAGTACTAGGAAGGTGTTATGTTGAGGCTCATGGATCAAGAGTGGAATTTGTCAATCAAGATGACGGATAGATATACTCTGGGCCCTCTCGGTGATATCACATTAAGATAGCTTGCAAGCAAGTGATGTGATCACTAGAATGTTGTATCACGGGAACGAGAAAAGAGTGCATGTCGGTAACAAGATCAAACTAGGTATTTGGATACCGATGATCGAATCTCGGACATGTATTATATTATGAGACAAAGGGATTAAATTGCTAACGTTAAAGGTTCTCACGATCACAGAAGTCATCGTTGAATATGCAGGAGTCAGTATCGATCTCCAGGTCTCGCTTCTGATTATTGATCTGAGAGGAGTCTCAATCATGTCTGCATTATTCGCGAACCGAAGGGTGACACACTTAAGGGTTGCCGGACACCATTTAGGAGCACATATGTTCCAGACAAAAGGTTTGCAAAGCGCAGGAAATGTTTCGATAGAAACCGGAATTATTTCGGGTGAAATTGCA
Source organism: Avena eriantha (assembly GCA_910589775.1). Classification (NCBI taxonomy): domain Eukaryota; kingdom Viridiplantae; phylum Streptophyta; class Magnoliopsida; order Poales; family Poaceae; genus Avena; species Avena eriantha. The sequence goes on from OU342741.1 coordinate 84,860,559, forward strand.
GAAAGTGGTTCTGCATGTAATATTGAAATGTTGCAAGGGGTTTTATGTGAATGTTTGTTAATTAAAGTAATTAACAAAATTCTGAATAAAATAAATAAAAGAGTTTTATTAAATGAGAGAGCATTAAATTTGGAGAAATTTAATGCATTTAAAGTGGAGACTTTAAAAGGGAATGTGAAGAGGCATTTTAATGTGGAGGCGTTACCACCACATGAATGGGGGAGGTGAGGGGTCACCCCCCATGCGCCGGCCATGGAGAGAGGGGGCACCCCCTCCTCCTATAAAAGGCCACCCATTCCCTCCTTCATCCTGACACCTCCTCGTGAAGGATCTCTCTCCCCCTCTAGATATTCCCCCACGGTCTTGGATTAGCGAGATACATGTTCCCGGTGGCCTTGCGTCTGGAAGGAGTTGCTGCTTCCGCTGATTCGCTAGAGCGAGGAGGTGGAGGTTGTCCGGTGGCTTGAACGTGTGTGCGAGGACGGATGCGCTGCTGATTTGCGGCGCTCGGACTTCCACACGATCTTGAGATCGGCAAGCGTACGACTACATCAACCACGAGTTCCTACTCGTTAACAAAACTCGTTGTCTTCAAGGGTAAGTTCTCCATGGATGTATGTCCACCCGTTGCTCTATATCTAGTAGATAGATCTTGGCGTATAGTTCTCATCGTAGGAAATTTTTTGTTTTCTATGCTGCGGACCCAACACACACATGCAATGACACTAGTTGATCCATATGTGGTTTGTGGAAAGAACACACATGCAATGACCACTGGTTGACCCACATGTGGTTTGTGGAAAAGAACACAAATGCAAAGACCACTGGTTGATCCATAAGTTGTTTGTGGAAAAGAACACACAAGCAATGAGTCTAGTGGATCCATGTGTGGTTTGTGGAAAAGAACACACATGCAATGAGTCTAGTGCTGGTTTGTGGTTTTAGTATAAGAACAAACATGCAATTACTCAAATGGATCCATATGTGGTTTGTGGAAAGAACACACATGCAATGACCACTGGTCGATCCATGCGTGGTTTGTGGAAAAGAACACACATGCAATGACCACTGGTTGATCCTTGTGTGGTTTTTGGAAAGAACACACATGCAATGACCACTTGTTGATCCATATGTGGTTTGTGGAAAAGAACACACATGCAATGACCACTGGTTGATCCATATGTGGTTTGTGGAAAGAACACACATGCAATGACTCTAGTGCTAGTTTTAGTATAAGAACACACATACAATGACTCTAGTGGGTCCACATGTAGTTTGTGAAAACAACACACATGCAATGACCACTGGTTGATCCATAAGTTGTTTGTGGAAAAGAACACACATGCAATGAGCCTAGTGGATCCATGTGTGGTTTCTGGAAAAGAACACACATGCAATGACTCTAGTGCTGGTTTTAGTATAAGAACACAAATGCAATGACTCTAGTGGGTTCACATGTGGTTTGTGAAAAGAACACACATGCAATGACACTGGTTGATCCGTATGTGGTTTGTGGAAAGAACACACACGCAATGACACTACTTGATCCATGTGTGGTTTGTGGAAAAGAACACACATGCAATGACCACTTGTTGATCCATGTGTGGTTTGTGGAAAGAACACACATGCAATGACCACTTGTTGATCCATGTGTGGTTTGTGGAAAGAACACACATGCAATGACCACTGGTTGATCCATATGTGGTTTGTGGAAAGAACACACATGCAATGACCACTGGTTGATCCATAAGTGGTTTGTGGATAGAACACACATGCAATGAGTCTAGTGCTGGTTTGTGGTTTTAGTATAAGAACAAACATGCAATGACTCAAATGGTTTGTGGAAAGAACACACATGCAATGACCACTGGTTGATCCATATGTGGTTTGTGGAAAAGAACACACATGCAATGAGTCTAGTGGATCCATCTGTGGTTTATGGAAAGAACACACATGCAATGACAGTGGTGGATCCATGTGTGGTTTGTGAAAAGAACACACATGCAATGACTCTAGTGCTGGTTTTAGTATAAGAACACACATGCAATGACTCTAGTGGGTTCACATGTGGTTTGTGAGAAGAACACACATGCAATGACACTGGTTGATCCATATGTGGTATGTGGAAAGAACACACACGCAATGACACTGCTTGATCCATGTGTGGTTTGTGGAAAAGAACACACATGCAATAACCACTGGTTGATCCATGTGTGGTTTGTGGAAAAGAACACACATGCAATGACCACTAGTTGATCCATGTGTGGTTTGTGGAAAGAACACACATGCAATGACCACTGGTTGATCCATATGTGGTTTGTGGAAAAGAACACACATGCAATCATCACTGGTTGATCCATATGTGGTTTGTGGAAAGAACACACATGCAATGACCACCGGTTGATCCATGTGTGGTTTGTGAAAAGAACACACATGCAATGCCACCGGTTGATCCATAAGTGGTTTGTGGAAAAGAACACACATGCAATGAACACTGGTGGACCCATAAGTGGTTTGTGGAAAGAACACGCATGCAATGACTCTAGTGCTGGTTTATGGTTTTAGTATAAGAACAAACGTGCAATGCCACAAATGGATCCATATGTGATTTGTGGAAAGAACACACATGCAATGACACTGGTTGATCCATGTGTGGTTTGTGGAAAGAACACACATGCAATGACTCTAGTGGTTGATCCATGTGTGGTTTGTGGAAATAACACACATGCAATGACTCTAATGCTGGTTTTAGTTTAAGAACACATATGGATCCATATGTGGTTTGTGGAAAAGAACACACATGCAATGACCACTAATTGATACATAAGTGGTTTGTGGAAAGAACACACATGTAGTGAACACTGGTTGATCCATGTGTGGTTTGTGAAAAGAACACACATGCAATGCCATTGGTTGATCGATATGTGGTTCGTGGAAAGAACACACATGCAATGACACTGGTTGATCCAAATGTGGTTCATGACAGGAACACACATGCAATAACTCTTGTGGATACATATGTGGTTTGTGGAAAGAACACACATGCAATGAACTCTAGTGGATCTATCTTGGCATAATTTGATGTATGCCACGATGCATTTCATTGTAAAAGACACCCACTTTCCACTTTTATACTACTCAGCTTTGCCCCTCCCCTCCCCTCTCTCGCTCGCTCTCTCTCTCTCTCTCTCTCTCTCTCTCTCTCTCTCTCTCTCTCTCTCGTAACAAACCTGTGCCCACTCTGTCTGCTATGCCCTGATTGGTTGTCACAGTTGTCACGCGGATCGTGCGCACCAACCGTTGATCCTGTGTGATCTAACGAGGCTCGTTGCACACGTCGTGCCCTTCACAGGACAGCGCGAGACAACACAGATGTCTCCCTCAACGAGACTTCTACAAGAAGGAACACGATGCCGTCCATGGAAAAAGTCGTCGAGTGGTTATGTCATGTTTAATCTAGTCTACAAAGGCTACAAGTCTACTGCACGGCAACTGGTCATCCACGGACCACCGGCTATACCATTTTTACTACGCAGCGGGCCTGTACTCTCACTTCTGTCAGGCCCCACCACACGAACCTTCCACGCGGCAGCCGTAGCCGGAAGAGCTGTCAACCGGGGCCCTCGAGGAGGCCTAAACGTCCCTGCATTAAAAACCCAGCCTATCGGGTCTTCCATTCGCACTCATCCACTACTCTTTCTTCCCTATCCAGCAAAACCCCACAATCTTGAACGTACTTGCATGAACCTTCTCCATGAAACCACTGCGTGGGGGTGAGTGTCCGGGCATCGCCACCGGGGTGGTGCTTCACGCGGCAGATCTGGAGGAGCATCACGTAGCACATGCCGAGGAGGACGTGCAGTTCAACCCCTTGGGGGACCATGTGCACGCCGGTGCTGACGACTTTGGAGGCGCCGATGAGGGCGTGGAGTTCGACGAACACGCTCCGCTCGTGTACCCGGAGGTACATCTATTTCTACATGTTTCATATTTTCTGCTCGAGCTTAATCTATCCAGGCGTTATAAAAAATCTAGTCCTAATGATTAGATGCAATGTACGCACCGGTACATGGAGAGATCTAGTCTGTTCTGAATGAATCCATATTATTTATTTATTAATAAGTTACCAAGAATAGAAACCACATTAATTTAGGAGCGATCTAGGGAGACAGCCGTAATGAACTGCTAAATATGTATAGACATGTTATTGCATCGAAAGTAACTTGGAATGGTGGAAGGAATATATATTTATTATTTTGCTCATTTCAGTTTGTATTCCATACATTACAGGTGTATTCAAGTGAGATGGACTCTGACAAGGAGACCAGGGACAACAAGAGCCGCCATGTCATGAAGAAGCTCAAGAGCGGGATAATCCCTTTCCGCACTCGACTTGGGGAGCTGAGGTGCCTTTTCTGTAAGAAAGGAGTCAACCCGAGGATTGCCAGCTTGATTCTACATGCGGTTGGCATCGGTAAAAGCCCGGCTAGTAAACACAAGTCGGCGACCAAGGCTAAGCACGCTGCTTATGGCAAGTTCACGAGGGAGTATGTCAAGAACGGCCTAGTGTCCCCTTACGTAGGAATCAGCAACTTCTAGCCGTCCAACCCCGTCACTGTGCTGGCCTGGCCACTAATAATATTTAGTTCTCTTACCGTATCTAGACGCTTAAACTATGGGGATTTCTATTTTCGTACCCTTCAAAATATATTAAAGTTCATCTGTTTATGTTGTTAAAGTTCCGGTGGCATACTCATTATTTTGCATGGATAGAGGGGTGCCCTCGACAGATATAAGGGTTATCCTGTCCGCTAGATCACAGAGGATCAATGGTTGGTGGGCAAAACTGAGTAACACTGAATCGCCATGGTTAGACACGAGGGAAAAAAATGTGACTCACGGTACGCGTGTGCGGTGCACGGGGCGGTAGCGGACACGTGTGGCCATGCATGGTGCATTAGCGTACACGGTGCACGGTAGTGCAATGATACGCCACTTCCCTTCTCCTTTAATAGAGGCCTCCCCACTCCCACTAATCACGCACTTGCTCACTCAACCATCTCCACTGTCCCATCACCTTGTGCAAACGCCCAACAAAACCCCAACCACGCCAGCGATGGAGAAGATCGGCGCGGTGGCCATCGGTGCCTCCAAGGGTGCCGGCGAGGGCCCCCTGTCCCCGTCCCCGCATCCGCTGTAGCCGCTGGCGAGGAGGCACCCGCCGGTCTCAGACAGATCCCGCTCGGCTAGGACCCCTACGAGGAGGTTGTCTACATAAGGCCGGAGAACCCCTACGACACCAGCATCGCCGACCCGTGGTCTGAGGTAACTAGGGTTTTCTCCCCTTCCCTTGTTCTTCCCCTGTTCCCATCATTGGATGCTAGATCGTATGTTCTTAGGGCTCGGCTGTTCTTATTTTTTACAGTAGCTAATCCTTTTGTGTTAGATCTCGATTTTTGATGAATCCCCCTGTTCGTAGTTGGGATCAGTATTCGATTTGGTTTGAGATTTGGGGAATAATCGGGAGATCTCATTCGGTTAATTTATGCAAAAATCAATCCCGATAATCAAAGTTTCTCAATCATGTCCTTATTTCACTCTACTGTTTTTTCCAACAGGAGTATAGCAGCGACCTCCGCAGCGACGACGAGTCGCAGGACACCAAGACTCGTCATGTGCTGAGGAGGCTAAAGTCCGGTCAGTACAACAACTTCTTCGCTGGTGACGTGTACAGGTGCCCCTTCTGCCCCACCAGGAAGCTCCACGGCATGGACTTCAACTCCCTCGTGAAGCATGCCGAGGACGTGAGGACCTGCGGCAAGTCCGTGAACGTCCACGGCTTCAGGGCCAAGCACCAAGCGCTCGGTCTTCACCTCCACAACCTCCAGAAGGTGGCTATCGAGGAGGGTCGCATGCCCCCGATCAGAGCCAAGGTGCCCAACAAGGGGCTGGGCAGCAAGTGGAGGAGGCCAGAGGGAGGAGGCGGATGCTCTCCTAGCAGAGGCCACGAGGGGCCACTGATCAGCTGCTGATGCTGTTGTAAAGTAGCTTCTTTTGTCTTGTCTATGTTGAAGCAGTCCGCTGCTGCTGCTGAGCAGCCTAATTATCGAACCTCGTTAAGTACCGTACTATATAACCTATATTAGCTGCTTTATCTACATCTGCTCTGTTTACTGAATTTATTTATGGTGCTGGTTTGTTTTGCTACTCTAGATTTGCTTCAGATTGGGGAAAAACGATCGCAAAAGGAACAATGAATGCAGAGAGAAGCTGCTCTAGATTCCCTACCTTTTTGGGCAAAAAAACACAACTGTTAGAGAGAGAGGGGAAAAGGCGCTCTTAAAAAGGCCAAATAACAAAAAAAAACTTCCACTTCAGGCGTCATGGTGCACGTAACGGCCAAGCCTTTGACCAGACGGCACCCCCCCTCCGAGCGCATGTGAGGGCTTCGGAATATCGGGAGGGCAAAAGTGAGGACAAACGAGACACAATGTTGCTATAGCTAAATCTTACAAAAAGCTGAATTTGGCTTTACCATGCAATTTGGCTAGAGCTCCACAATGTAGCTATTCTAAATCCCTAAACTATGTGGTGCGTTGAAACCTAATGCTTTTCCACCGACACGTGTGTTGCAAAGTTGCTTGATCGTGCATGCTTACACAAGTGGCCTACAGAGAAAGTTATAGAAGCATGGGCAAATTAGCTTCATTTTGGAAAATTTGGGACAAGATTTGCGCAATCGGCAGGCCTGATCGGCTGGGCGGCTGCCCCGGGGTGTAGGGATGCTAGGTACATGTCTATGCTTACACTTCTTAAACTTGTTAGGAATTAAAAATAACTGTACACTTCCTTCTGTCTTGTCACGTTACGTCGTGTCAGCACCGCGCACCCGCTGCGGATCGGCAACGGGACGATGGTCTACGTGACCGGTCTCTACCACGCCAAAGCCACGTCGCACACCCGCCCCATCGCCTACCGGGACGGACGCCGAATTTAATCGCTAGGATTGGAAACCATCGGTGCTCGCTCGGTCAAACTTGCTTCTGCATGGGTATGACCGGAATATTGGTAAACAGAATTTAAGCATCGCCTTCTGTCTCCTCAGCACATCACTGTGCAAAAATGCCCAACTCATTCCTTCCGCCGGCGCCGCCACCACAAGAACCATTGACGCTGCCGCAGGCATCGCCTCCGCCTGGCCATATCAACGCAACAGATCTCTCCACCTCCACGCCCAGTCCCAGCCACCGCTACTGACCCTAGGCCACCATCGGCGCATTAGCTGCTGCCATAGACGCATAGTACGACGTGTTTGACGACAGGAGCGACTACACCGACAAGTACACCGTCACCGCCCATGGCACCACCAAGCTAACGATCGTCCACACAAATGCGTCAGCGGAGGTGGCCAAGGTCATCGCAATGTACGAGTGGTGGCTACAGGATCCGATGGACAGGTACAAGATCGTTGGCCTTGATCTCGAGTATACCAGAGATAGGAAGAGGACGACGCTTTTGCAGCTTTCCATGCGCAACCACTGCCTACTATATCACGTATGTAAGGCCAAATCTATATGCCCGGAGCTTCGCGAGTTCCTACACAGGAGGGAGATCTACTTCGCCAGCGTCGACATCAAGAACGACACTCCGAAGCTAGAACGGGATCTCCTCGTTCATGTCATCAATCACGTCGATCTCCAACGTTTGTGGAGGTACCCGGATGGTGGTACGGGGAAAGCCGGCATGGCTAGAATCGCTTCCAACATCATCGACCGTGAGTACACCGGCATGAAAATCGAGTTCCCGAAGCACCTGCACGAGCGATGGGAGTGGAGGCACCTGGATTACGATGCGATCAAGTACGCAACCAGGGACGCGTATGTCTGCTATGAGATGCTCAACAGGATCTGGCGGGTGGGTGAGTGTGCTGTTTACCACTACTAGTTTTGCATTTCGTTCCTAGTTTCATCTTGCCTGTATTTTATCTCGCATGTATTTTCTAAGCATTCTGTGTGTAAGAACCAAGCTCGTATGATCCATGTGCTATTAGATACTTAACCTGTATGAATTACATACCCCCTTTTGTATGCTCAACATTCATTCTTACAAATCCTGTCTGTGCCATTTGCATGTGGCAGAATCCAGGACTGACATGCATAAGGTGTGATACAGTCATAAGTCATAACCAAATCTAGATTATAGAGAAGGATACAGTCATAAACCATATTATAGTTTGACAAAGGTAATACACAGCAGTTCATAATTGCTCACATAGTGTACTTATGAAATAACAAGTTTTCATAAACACAACAATCATGCACTAATAGTCTACATCCCAGCCTATTGGAGAAGGCAACCGATCCTAGGATGCCTTCGGTCGCTTTCCCCGGTTTGTAGATTCATCTACGATCCGGCATCTGGGATAAACAACCTGCCTTGGTGTTGGTTCAATGATGCGATGCCTGGAACGAGATTTTACAATCTAGCGGTACAACTCGTGGCTAACATACCCGTCAATTGCAGCGTACTTCAGATTAGGTTTAGAAAGTGGCTTATCCTCCTAGTAATCATCCCTAAACGCCTCCACGAACATCTCGGCAATCTTTCCTTCATGTCAGCGTACCACGGGTCTATGAGTTCGGAGGCAAGAGCGTCCATCCCGGTCTTGCCGTCCTTCTTCCCTAGGATCCAGTAAATTTCCTGGATGTCCACTCTGCACTCCTTTGGGATTCTAATGTTGACAGTGGGGCTTTCAAGCAGTATACTGTCATTCGTGATGTCAACACTGGTAAATGTTATGTGCTGGTTCACGAGAAAGTCATGAAACAGATCCCTAATGCTTTCGCCCCACCTGCATGAAAATGAATTCAGACAAATAATATAGCAATAACTTTTGCAAACAGACGGTTCAGGAACAAAAAGACAGCAAAGTCTACTAGATCCCGTCAACCCCTTCTCGCAAAAAGGCTGGTATACGAGGACGTGCCCCTTCATGGAGAGTTGCACCATGGCGATCCTACGGCGATCGCGGCTGTACTCGAGGTCGAGACCTACGAACCTGTTTTCTTTGAACTGCAGCAAACTCGTGAAATTATTCAGAGTGTTCCTCACCGTCCGAGGGTTGGTGGTGTAGACGACATCGATCTTCTTCCAGCCATGTACTTCGATGTCGAAGTGCGCAGTTTCTTGACTGCCGTTGTTTTGGACGTCCGGAGCGTCCATGACTACATGCAAGAGGGAAAGGATACGGAGGAAGAGGGTGATGCGGTGGTAGAGGAAATGGATGAGGCCGTGGAGGAGAAAGACGGTGAGGCCATGGAGGAGGAAATGAGACGGAGAAGTGAAAGATTGGAACCGCCCTTACCAATATCTGGAATGGTGCACGACCGTTTGTAGTAGGGTGAAGGTGGCGAAAAACGGAGGTTTTACACGTTGACGCTAGCACTTTCTAAAATTTGTTCTGCGCCACTTGCATGCGGTGGAATCAATTCAAACGTAGGCACGTTTGCGCGTGCTGACCTTCACTCACTGACAGGTGGGCCGCACATTTCCCTTTTACGATTTATTTTTTCACTTCCTCTAGACGGTTCTTGTGCCCGCCCTCAATAATTACGCCCCCTTCTTTTCTTCCACGCGGACGAGAATCGGCGGCGGCGACGGTTCCTTGCAGATTCGCTCCCCACTCAAACAACTGCCCCATCCCTGATTCCACCCCCTCTCGAATCCATCCGCCTCCTTATCAATATGCCTCCATTAATCTACCGGATTCCAGACTCCATTTGCCGCTATGGGTAGAGCTTGGGGTAGTAGCAGGCTGAAGCGAAAGGCATGCGGCGACGACGTGGATGGCCAGGGAGACCGCTACCACGAGGATTGGGGATGGCTGAACCTCAGCACCACGAACGTGCACAGGATCGCCTTGGAGTTGGACATCATCTAAGCCGGCCCACTCGCTCGCTGCATCCCTGGCTACCGCGTGACGATGCAGAACATGGACGAACATCCGTTCGGCACGCCAGGCCTTCTTTACCCCGATAATAGCAAATGGCCAGACGACCGCGATGGCCACGTAAGTTCTAGTATCTAGCTTATTCGTTCAGTCATATCGTTGATTCATATGTGCTGAACTCCATCGGAATCCTATGTTCCTTTCGTCGAACGTGTTGTGTGCACGCGCGGTTTGAACAAATCGAACCATTTAAGACTATTATGTAAAGCGGAAGCTCTGCTCGTACCTGATATTCTGGTATTTTCATAGTGACAAAGTCTTACTTTAGGTGATAGACGAGTTGTCAATTTCGATTTTGCAATGGAATGCCTGCTAGGTGATATTCTGTTTCCTAAAATAAAAACAAACATATTAGACGATTTAAGGCTGTGATGCCCCGAGCTGTTTAATTATGATCATCGTGAGGAGTTTGTTCCGGGGGGCTCTGCTCCTACTCCATATATTGAGTATCTTCATAGTGACACAGGCACAATTTAGGCGATATCTGAGGAGACACTCGTATTTAGGCGATATTTTGTGTACTTTAATCTAAAGGTCCAGTTGTCAAATTGTATTTGCAATGGAATCCATGCTAGGTGATTGTACCAACTGACAACAAACTCTGCAGAATATTCATGCAAAACTGATGCTGCTGGATAAGTGGTCGGAATTAGTAGTGGTGAATATCAAGGAAGAAGAAGAGACGGAAATGGGAGATGACCAGAACTAGGTGGGTGGCAACGGCGAGTGACTAGTCCTTTTATCCCAGGATGGGAGTACTCGGACTCTAAAAAATTGCTATAGATCGAAGAGACTTGCAGTGCCATCTTTGAAGGGTGTCGGCATTACTGCATTCAACAGCGGGTGGCCGCCGCCCATTTACGAATTCGCTTACAGGTTCAACATGGCAGAACTTGAGCTCGTGAAGGTACAACTCCCACATAGACCACGGGACGGGGCGTGGAAGAACTGGGAGTACGACCTCTTAGCGGTGTTCGACAAGGCAATCACATTCATTAGATGCCTAGAAGACAAGGAATGGACAGTCTTGCGCGACGACTTCCTGCGGCCGAAGAAGTATGTTGATGCCGTCTTCACCTACGACTACTCTTTGTACAGACCGCAACGCATTTATGCAGTCACTGAACCTAGCGGCGACGTGCGTGTTTGGGAGCCGTCCATTTGGGGTGAGTCATGATGTCATATAGCATGTAAAATCCCATTCAAAATTCTGCTTACTGACTGTTAGTAACACGTAGGTACCCACGCAGCCCCGCGCATCATTCCAGCTCCGGTCATCGAAAATGCAGTAGCAGATGCTGAACTTGGGACACTGCGCTGGTTCCTGGCACCTCTCGGAGACAACACGGAATAGGATGATGAACTCTTGTGGATTCATCTCAGGGGAGCACTAAACAACGTTGGTGATACAATAGAACATATGGGGACACAACTTTCTTCATACTGATTCATTGCAAATGTATCTATAATTTTTGATGTTCCATGCTTGGTTTTATCCACTTTCTTGTGTTTTGTTCCAACTTTGGAGTACTTTTCATATGATTTCTTGGACTAATCTATTAACAAGAGCCACCGTGCCAGCTGCCTGTTTTCTGCTGTTTTTGGTTCCAGGAAAGTCAGAAAATGAATATTCTCGGAATTATACGGGACAAAAGCCAAAGTGCCTATTTTTCCGGAAGGGATAAAGTGTCAGAATACGAGACGGAGAGGGACCAGGGGGCCACCACACCACCTGGCCGCAAGGCCCAGCCTGGCCCGCGCCAAGGGGTGGCGAGGCCAGCCCTAGCAACCCCTCGGCCTCTCCTTCCGCCTATAAATTGCCCTCGGGACGAAAACCCTAAGTACCCGATCAAATATCCACGAAAGAGTCTGTAGCCGCCGTCATCTCCATCCCTAGATCGGGAGGGATCTGAAGCTCTTCCTGGCACCCTGCTGGAGAGGGGAATTCACCCTGGAGGCCTTCTTCATCACCATGCAAGCCTCCGGTGTGATGCGTGAGTAGTTCATCCTTGGACTACGGATCCATGTAGTAGCTAGATGGCTGGTTTCTCCTTCTTTGTGCTTTCATGTTTAGATCTCGTGAGCTCCGTTCATGATCAAGATCATCTATTTGTAATTCATACATGTTGTGTTTGCGGGGATCCGATGGATATTGAGATGCTATTTCAGATTGATTATTGATTCTATCATGTCTTTGTTATTTGAGATCTTGCATGCTTTCCCTTGTTAGTAGCTATCTTGGCCAAGTAGATGCTAGCAACTCCAAGAGTTAGTATTTATGCTCGATAGTGGGTTCATGCCTCTGGTAATCTGGGGAAGTGACAAAAATCTCTAAGGTACTAGATGTGCTGTTGCTACTAGGGAGAAAACAACAATCCTTTGTTCATAGAACAATTGTACACGTAGTTCGTAAAGAAATAATCTGTTGCTTGCAACTTAATACTGGAGGGGGTTCGGATGATAACCTGAAGGTGGATTATTAGTCATAGATGTAGTTGGATGGCGGTCTATGTATTATGTTGTAATGCCCAATCAAGTCTCAAAGGAGTCAAGATGATTAGTATATGCATGTATTGCTTTCTCGGTGTTTGTTAATTGCCCCGCTGTAATTTGTTCACCCAGCATGTTATCTATCTTAAGGAGAGCCACCTCTAGTGAACTATGGATCCCGGTCCTTTTTCTTTACATACAATCTACAATCTTTTACTGTTTTGTGTTTACTTTCTGCAAACTTTTACTTCTTTCCATTCGATACGTTTAATCCTTTGTTTTTCGCAAAACACGGTGAGATTGACAACCTCATCGCAAGTTGGGGACAAAGTTCTGTGGTTGTGTTGTGCAGGTCTCCATGTTGCTACTAGCACCGGTAGTGCGCCCTGCCAAAGCTCAGCTAGTAACACCTTTGGGGTGTTTCCTTGCTCCTACTGGTTCGATTAAACCTTGGTTTCATTACTGAGGGAAACTTGCTGATGTGCTCATCATACCTTCCTCTTGGGATTCCCAACGAGCTCTACATCAACCACGCACCAGCACTTTTCTGGGCGCCATACATAGAGCCATCAAGCATTTTTCTGGTGCCGTTGCCGGGGAGTCAAGGATATCGTCACAAGGGGAGTCCCTCATAACCAATCTCTTTACTTTGTTGTTTTTTTGCTTAGTTTCCTTTTGCTTAGTTTGCTTGTTTTGTTCTTCAGAAAACACAAAAAAATTAGTTCCTTTCTTAAGTTGCCTTTATGACTAGCTCTGCTCCAATCACTATTTGATTATGGATAGCTCACTCAGTTTCCTATTTGGGAACAATTTTATGACTGCTAAGGTAATAGATGAACCACCGCCTGCTAGAACCTCCATGGAAGAAGAAATTGCTGAACCTGAAAGCTCATTAGATGAAAAAGAGGAGGAGAGTGATGGACAAAAGGAGGAAGAATGGATCTACCCATGCCTACCTTCTAATGAGAGTAACTCTTTATCCCTTACATTATTTGATTGTCCCCCATGCTTATCAAAGGAGGGTGAATGTTATGTTCCCGAGGATTCTTTTGAAAATATTTATAATAAAGCTCTAGTGCTTGTAGATCATGAAAAGCATGCCTTATGTGATAGTTATATTATTGAGTTTATTCATGAGGCTACTGAAAATTATTATGAGAGAGGAAAATATGGTTGTAGAAGTTTTTATGGTAATGAAACACCTCTCTATGTGCTGAAAGTTTTGAAGTTACTTTTGTTTTATCTTCCTATGCCTGTCACTTTGTTCTTTGTGCATTTATTTGCATACAAGATTCCTATGCATAGGAAGTGGGTTAGACTTAAATGTGTTTTGAATTTGCTTCTTGATGCTCTCTTTTACTTCAATTCATATTTCCTATCAGAGCTTCTCAAATTTTTATGCCTAACTTAAAGGCATTAAAGAAAAGTACTTGTTGGGAGATAACCCAAGAGTTTTAGTTGAGTCTTGGAAGTTAGTTTTAGTTGAGTATTGGAAGTTAGTACCTCTGTAATAACCTCTCCTTATCCTTTTTATTTGCTTTTTGTGCCAAGAGTAACCTCTAATGAGAGTGAAGTAATGATTGGGAAAGTTGCTGTCCCGAAACAGATTTCTGTGCTTCACCGTAAAAATTCCTCAGAGAGCTCTGTAGTCGGATTGAGCTGTAATTTTTTGTGCTTCTTCCCCAGGTTGTTATCTAACTTTCTTAAGTTCAACACTTTTTTATTTGAGCAACAGAAGGTCTTCTAAGAAATTTGTCTTTACCTGCTGGTCTGTTTTGACAGATTTCTGCCATTATTTGCATTTGCTTCTTGTTGGTTCCTTTTTGAGTTCTTTTGGGGAATTGAGCTTTTTTAGGGAAGTGCTACAGTAGCTAATGTTCTAATGGAAGTTTATTTGGTGTTAGAACTTAACCTTGAGACTTATTTATCTTAAGTGCACTAATGTTGCTAATGAGATTGTGTGAAGTTTTGTATGAAGGAAAATTTTCAGGTGTATGGAAGGAATGAGTAATGAGATGAAGGATGGACTAAAGCTCAAGCTTGGAGATGCCACGTGTGTCACCCCAAAAAATATCCAAGAAGTACAAACGTCAAAGCTTGGGGATGCCCAAGGCATCCCCTTCTTCATCAATAAAAATCCCAGGTTTCTTCCAAACGCTTCATTTTTATTGTTTCATGCACAATTGTGTTTTTCTTGGAGCATCTTCTTTTTTGTTTTCGTTTCGGTTTTTAGTTTGCTTGGTTTGCTTAGTTTTCTGAATAAATTGGTTGCACCCCCTCTTTCATACTTTGGTTTGCAAATACTTTGGTTTGGTTTGGAAAAGAGTAGGAAAGCTCATGCTTATGTGGTAAAAAGAGCTCATTTTTGACTGTGGCTATGCTTTGTCATGCCATGCTTGATATTGCTTTGGCTTTATGCTTAGTATTATTTTCTGTAGCATGACTTGTTATAAACAATTGATATTGCTTAATGTGCCTTGGATGAATCATGCGTTGTTTTAGCATATTAAAACATAGTATAGTGGTATTCTCCTTTGATGCTTTATTTGGGTGGACTTGGCACATGCTCACACCATGTTATGACTATCCCAAGTCACCATAGCCTTTATGATCCTTTAGTTTTCAACTTGTAGTATCACTTTATGCTTTGATCAATGATGTTTTGTCGCTCTGCATGATTATGGTCATTATTGCTCTCTTAGTTTGTTGCTCCCAGTCTTTTGCTAGCCTCCACCACCAAGTATGAGTTCCACTCATGCATCAAACTCCCTAAACCAAGTTATTCCAAAGAGTCCACCATACCTACCAACTATCTTATGCTATTCCAAGTATATTCATGCTTTTGTTTACCTTTCACTTGTTATGAGAAAACTAGTGATTAACGCTCTCACGAACTTGATGGCACACTTTACTTTTTGCCTCTAATAAACTGGAACCATTGGGTCCTTCTTTGTTGCGTATATGCTTGCACTTTATAAGTTGAAATAAGCAGAACCATGTTTCATGGGGAACGTTTTCAACATTGCACTTGTACTTTGTACCCCGTTGATATCATGTTCTTTTGCTTACGGATCCCGGCGGTGTGAAATAAATGTGGAACTTGTAAGATCATGGAGTTTGTATGTGTGTTAGAGAAACGCCTAGGCCGTTAGCCTAAGCCATGCCTAATCATGGTGGAAACTTGCAGCATCACCATAATGAGCACTCTATGAAGCATGCTCAATAAAAACCTATGCAAATAGCAAATAAAAAGATCGCTGAGATGCTCATTGTCTGCTTGCCTTATCATTTTGATTATCGGAAAGCTCCCGTATCATGTGCAAGGGGTACCCTGTTGGCGGTTCTTAATGATACACATATACTTACAATGACAAGAGCTTACTCGTGACTGAAGTTGAGTAGCATGAGGATCGGTCTTCGTAAGTAAGGGGCATGAGATTTCGGTTTATAACTTGTCAAGCATATCCTCTTAGTTGTGTCACATTAACCTTAATCACCTTAAAGATGCTTATGATAGGGGCAATGAGAGCTGAAAGCTATAAGTACCATAATTTTTGGAAGCTCTTTATGAGACTTGAATCCCTACTTCCTTTTACAAAAAGGCCTTTCTTCCACCATTATATTGAGTCTCCACCTTCTATCTTTATGCACCTACTTTGAGAGCATAGTGGCCATTCTTAGTTCTATGTGCATTGTCCCAAGACTAGTTGATTGATGCATAACTTGTTATTGCTTGGTTGAAACTATTGTATCTAGTCACTCTTATGAACTTTGAAGGTGTCCTATGCATTTATATTTGCTACTCTATTGAGGGACAAGCCGAATACTATTATGCTATGTTTTCTTTATGTGAAATAAACAATCGTCTTGCAAAGCATGTTATTCATGAATCTTTTGTTTGTTCCTTTTCATGTTGCATCATATTTTCTTTGCTTACTGCTAGAACTTTGTCTTTCATGTTATGATTGAAGTACTATGATCCCAGCTTTGAGTTTTGCAAAAACTTTGATCAAGTCTTTGATGGTGCATGTCACCTCAAAAATTATTTCTTTTTATCACTTACCTACTCAAGGACGAGCAGGAGTTAAGCTTGGGGATGTTGATACATTGCAAATGTATCTATAATTTTTGATGTTCCATGCTTGGTTTTATCCACTTTCTTGTGTTTTGTTCCAACTTTGGAGTACTTTTCATATGATTTCTTGGACTAACCTATTAACAAGAGCCACAGTGCCAGCTGCCTGTTTTCTGCTGTTTTTGGTTCTAGGAAAGTCAGAAAATGAATATTCTCGGAATTAGACGGGACAAAAGCCAAAGTGCCTATTTTCCGGAAGGGATCAAGTGCCAGAATACGAGACGGAGAAGGGCCAGGGGCCGACCACACCACCTGGCCACATGGCCAGGCTGGGCCCGCGCCAGGGGGTGGTGTGGTGGCTCCCGGCACCCCCTCGGCCTCTCCTTCCGCCTATATATTGCCCTCAGGACGAAAACCCTAAGTACCGATCAAAAATCCACGAAAGAGTCTGTAGCCGCCGTCATCTCCATCCCTAGACCGGGAGGGATCTGAAGCTCTTCCCGGCACCCTACCGGAGAGGGGAATTCACCCTGGAGGCCTTCTTCATCACCATGCAAGCCTCCGGCGTGATGCATGAGTAGTTCATCCTTGGACTACGAATCCATGTAGTAGCTAGATGGCTGGTTTCTCCTCCTTTGTGCTTTCATGTTTAGATCTCGTGAGCTCCGTTCATGATCAAGATCATCTATTTGTAATTCATACATGTTGTGTTTTCGGGGATCCGATGGATATTGAGATGCTATTTCAGATTTATTATTGATTCTATCATGTCTTTGTTATTTGAGATCTTGCATGCTTTTCGTTGTTAGTAGCTATCTTGGCCAAGTAGATGCTACCAACTCCAAGAGTTAGTATTTATGCTCGATAGTGGGTTCATGCCTCTGGTAATCTGGGGAAGTGACATAAATCTTTAAGGTACTAGTTGTGCTTTTGCTACTAGGGAGAAAAAAACAATCCTTTGTTCGTAGAACAATCGTATTGTTTACTTTACACGTAGTTCGTAAAGCAATAATCTGTTGCTTGCAACATAATACTGGAGGGGGTTCTGATGATAACCTGAAGGTGGATTATTAGTCATAGATGCAGTTGGATGGCGGTCTATGTATTATGTTGTAATTCCCAATCAAGTCTCCAAGGAGTCAAGATGATTAGTATATGCATGTATTGCTTTCTCGGTGTTTGTCAATTGCCCCGCTGTAATTTTTTCACCCAGCATGTTATCTATATTAAGGAGAGCCACCTCTAGTGAACTATGGATCCCGGTCCTTTTTCTTTACATACAATCTACAATCTTTTACTGTTTTGTGTTTACTTTCTGCAAACTTTTACTTCTTTCCATTCGATACGTTTAATCCTTTGTTTTCTGCAAAACATGGTAAGATTGACAACCTCATGGCAAGTTGGGGACAAAGTTCTGTGATTGTGTTGTGCAGGTCTCCACGTTGCTACTAGCACCAGTAGTGCGCCCTGCCAAAGCTTAGCTAGTAACACCTTTGGGGTGTTTCCTTGCTCCTACTGGTTCGATTAAACCTTGGTTTCATTACTGAGGGAAACTTGCTGCTGTGCTCATCATACCTTCCTCTTGGGGTTCCCAACGAGCTCTACATCAACCACGCACCAGCACTTTTCTGGGCGCCATACACAGAGCCATCACATACCCATCGCTGCGGTGTCACGTTTTCTCGAGGTCCGCATGCCCATGCGAAGACCCAGTAGAGCAAGTCTGGAGCAGAGTCAACAATCTGAAGGGGCAATCTGTGTTTTGTTGGGATCAACTACCCTTTCTTTGTCGGAGCCCCTGGAGCTGTTGAACCTATAATTGCTCAGGCAGCCCTGGACCCTAATGCTGTTGCTGCTGGTGGTGGTGTTGGTGGTGGTGGAGCTGACGAAGAACTAGCTGCTGCTGCTCCTGGTGAAGTTGACGAAATACTTGGTGATGCTGCTGATGGTGAAGCTAACGAAATACTTGCTAATGCTGCTGCTGGTGAAGCTGACGAAATACCTGCTGAGGCTGCTGCCGGAGTCCAGGAATAACATGCTGGTGTTGTTGCTGAGGTGCCAACACTTCTAGTGTTGATAGCAGACTGTGTGTTTGCTGCACACTCACACGCCTATCATGTTGACACTCCAGATCAGACCTGGAGCCGAATCCATGTCGGGGGGAGGGGGCCTACAAATGGCTCATCAGTGGGGTCGTACTATTTGAAGGAGAATGAAAGACGGCCCAACATAGCATTCTAGTTCGTTCCGACGATACCACCAGCTCCAGGGACCTAGTGCTCATACTGGCATATCCGATGAACCATTTGTCTTTATCTTTATCATTAGTTACGCTTATGTGTGTAAAGACTAAGCTGTGCTTATTTGTGTAAGACTAAGTTAGGCCTAACTGCATAATATTCAATGAAGCCCAGCTTTTCTTTCCACTCCCATAACAACAGAATTGCAGCATAGAACATATAATGTGCATACCAGGCATTTTTGCTCAGGATAACAACCACTTCAAGAAAATGATACATCGTGTACGCATTTGAACGCATCACTAGAATGTGCCACCTATTGATGATTGATGACATGGATCTAGCTTTTCTGCACTTATTTGCATTGAATCGCTCATTGATTTGTTCACATATTTTTTGGTAATGGCTGATGAACTCCACTCTCTTGGTAACTTGCTTCGTCAGCGAGCACTTGTTGATGCAATGCAAAGTACAGAACATGGTCGTCATCGTCATTCCATTTAGGTTCTCTATGTTTTGTCATCACATAGCTACTAATTTCAAATGAAAATCTAGTAAACAATATATGTGTACATTGTTAGAGTATGCTACAGCCACGGTACATACATGTTTTTCTACAATCACAAGAAGAAAACTTGATGCATTTTCACCTTGTTGGCTTTGTGCCGAACTGGGTGGATGTGGCTTTGGGGTTCGGAGAGGAAGGCGTTGTGGCTGGTGCGTGTGTGACCATGGTGACGGCGAGCTCGGATTCTGGAGGAGACCAATAGGACCGAGCATGGTCGGCATGGTGACAGATCTCACCCGAGAATGAATTCCCGTCCCCGCGCCGTGCCAATGGTGCGGTCATGGTGAGGGCGAGCTCCGATTCGGGATGGGGAGGAGAACGGGTCGAGCAGGTTTGTCCAAGTCCTAGCTCCACGCCATGGCCGCGACCACAGATTGCCGCCCCGGAGGAAGAAGCAGACGTGTAAAGGATGCATGCGCCAACACTGCAAGCCTACATGGTAGCGACGATGGCAGCGACATAACGGCGAAAGCTGACAGAAGGGACCCAACTTGAAGACCGTTAGCCTGATTTTTTGTATTTAAACGTAAAGTTGAATTCGTGTCGAAAAGGACCCTCTGAGTATTTGGCACGCCAACTATAGTCATCGCGGATGATATCAGGGAACTCGGGTACCACGTTGCCTGGCCACCCCAACTTTCGGGCCACAAAATGATATTCTCGGTTCACCAGGGGCGGGACGTCTTCCTCATACCTGGCGAGTTCCCTTTCCTACCGGTTAGCAAAGAAGGCATTCTAGGTGTCGTAGTTGTCAGGATCCCAATGGGGATCCATCTACTTCTCCGTCACGAGCTCGAGGTAGAAGTGGTTCATGATGGCCGCCTGGCGTGCGGAACCTTGAGGCATAGGAGGGACATGAACTCCTCCAACGCCTCAGCATCCAGTCAGCGGGCACCCGGTAGCCTGGTGGGCATGGGTAGTTGGAGGCGCATAGCGCCTCGGTCTCTTCGAGTGTGAGAATGGCCTAGTATGCGGTGTCCATTGTTGAGAGAGGAAGGTGTGGATGTGTGGATAGCCATGGCGCAGTCGGCCTAGATATAGAGGGAAAGGGCGGGAAAACATGGCGGGAAGCGATGGTAAATGGCGGGAAATATCTTTAGTCCTGGTTAGTGGCTCCAACTAGGACTAAAAGACCCGGTTAGAGGAAAAGGGCAGGAAAGCATAGCGGAAAGCGGTGGGAAATGGCGGGAAATATCTTTAGTCCCGGTTAGTGGCTCCAACTAGGACTAAAAGGCCCGGTTAGAGGGAAAGGGCGGGAAAGCATAGCAGAAAGCGGTGGGAAATGGCAGGAAATATCTTTAGTATCGGTTAGTGGCTCTAACCGGGACTATCGACAAGAGTGTTGACATTATGTCGTGAGATTTGACACTATGTTGGGTTGATTAATCTATAAATAGGCATCCTTGTGAAGCTATAGGGGTAGACGATTCAGGGCCCCCGGTCTAGGGTTTTGCCGGAGGAAGACCACCGGAGCGTCGGAATCGCATGAAAACTTGCATGCATGTGTCCCTACCATATGTGTGTAAGTGTGGTGCAAGTTTGGTAGGTGGAATATGTAGGTTTGTCAAATTTAAACACTTTTCATGTTGAAAGTTTTGTCAAATTCAAAAATATGAAAAAATAGTGAATGCATTTTGATGATGTAAACAGATGTATGGATGATATATTCAGATTCCTTATATTTTTCTGATAATAATAGACATATTATTTATATTATTTGGATTTATATAATAGGAGATATGAATTTTCCAAATTTTCTAATAGATTTGAATTAAAATAAGAAAATTTACAAAAACACCTCTAGTCCCGGGTCTTTACCGCACCCGGGACTAGAGAGTGGTTCTGCACGCGAAAACTGAAGCACCGAAAAACCCTCTAGTCCCGGGTTGGAGATGCACCCGGGACTATAGGGGGGTCTTTAGTCCCGGGTTAAGCCACGGCCCGAGACTAGAGAACCTCTAGTCCCGGGCTGTGGCTTAACCCGGGACTGAAGGTCCGTCCCTTTAAATACTCGTGCCCGCCCCTGTCCACGCCCACCCGCACTTAGCGAATTGGACGAGGAAGACGAAGACGAAGGCGCCGACACAGAGAAACGCAGGGGAGGTGCTGCCCGATTCCCACGTCACCGCCCTTGTCTCCGGCCGCCTCGCCGTGCCTCCACGTAGCTGCCTCACCGTGCTGCCACGCCGCCGCCTCGCTGCTGCCTATCAGTCCACACGTGCGCAGCCGCACGCCTTGCCGCCGACCGCGCCGACCGTGGCATCGTCCTCCGTGTGGCCCTCCCCTCCCCTATTAATTAGTAGTTGTAAATAGTAGTATTAAATAGTGTAGTTATATAATTAATAGTATATAATTAGTTAGTAGTAGTAATATAATTAGTAGTATATTAGCTAGTAGTAGTAATATAATTAGCAGTATATGTTACATATAGTAGTATTATTAGGGTGTATAGTAGTAGGAATTTTTTGGGGTTTAGTAGTAGTAGTAATATATATGTCTATTTTACGGTGTTTAGTAGTAGTACTAATATATAGGGTTTAGTAGTAGTAGTAGGAACTATTAGGTTGTTTAGTAGTAGTAATATATATGTCTATTTCAGGGTTTAGTGTAAATATGTCTATTTTAGGGTTTAGTGTAAATATGTCTATTGTAGTAATATGTCTATTTTAGGGTTTATTGTAGAAATTTTAGGGTTTTATGGTTTATATCTATTTTAGGATTTAGTGTACATATGTCTATTGTAGAAATAAATTTGTGGTAGAGTAATATGTCTATTTTACGGTAGAGTGATATATTTGGTAGAGTAATATATTAATATGTCTATTTTTTCTAACTTGTTTTACCTTTATTTCTGGAATAGTTAAGTGATGGATCAACACACCAAGGACGAACTTCTTGAGGGCCTGATAAGAGGTGAAATTCCTCTTATTACTAGAGGTGAAGATGTTGTAGACGAGGGCATAATAATAGGTGAAGATTATATAAACGAGGACGAGATATCGTCATTTCTAAATCAATCCGGTGATGGACATCAGCTAGAACTAATGGATGAAGGGCAAACAAACCACAATGATGGTCCCTCGACAACAAGTGGCGAGGTATATATATTAAGCCTCTTGTGACTAGATGCATTAATTGATCTGAATATATATATATTAATCACTCTCGCTTCTTCTTTTAGCCCTCCGAATCGACCAAATCGATAGTTAAAACGAAACGAGGCCCGACCAAAAAATTGGATGATAATCAAAGGTTTACCATTGACGTAATAGATGATACTGGAGAACCGATTGATCCAGAGAAGCACGCCAAGATGTTTGTAAATCAATGCAGGGTGATTGTTAGGGACAACCTCCCGATCAACGTTCAAAACTAGAATAAGGCAAAGAAAAAAGGTGAAGAATTCACCAGTTATGTCACCGATGATGCCAAACATGACCTTTGGCAGAAGCTCATAGCACATTTCATACTACCTCCAGAGTATGAAGAATTCGAGGAAGATGGTACTACCCCAAGGGTGGGTGGGCTTGAAAGAAGAGCGGAAGTCAAGGAGTGGGCTCTAATGAAGATGGGCGAACTATATCGGTGACCGTTAGAAAGGAGTAATATATATGTCTGCATAATTGGTATACTGCGCAAACAGAGAAAAGGCACCAGAAAGAATGGTTTTCGGTGACCGTTAGAAAGGAGCATCACTTCAAAGAGTACTCGATACATGTTCAAATGACCGAACTATTTCAGTTATACAATCAGCGCGCCCTCAACAAATCTATCCTCGGTTGCTATTGTCTGTAAGTGATTTATTTCTGTAATTAAGTCTTTAGATCAGCTAGTTCATTTCATGTAATATATCATCCTGACTATATATCCTTTTGTACGGTATTATATTCTGCAGAATGAAGATGCTTAAATACAAAAGAGCAAGAGTATATGATGTTGGGTTTATTGATCCATATATCGTTAATGAATATACGTTACACAGTCACCCCGATGATGTGGAGGATGACTTGTACACTTTTTTAATCGAGCAAAATTTCGTCAAGCACATACTATTTCCTCACAAATCCAAGTGAGTGTTTCTGTTTTGTACACATTCTTTTTAAGTGTAATTGATGAGTTATGCATGTATGCTTACGTAAATGTCCACAGGTTCCAATGGATCTTGCTAAACATTCAAGTTGACAAGTCCCTAGTTGAAGTCCACCACTCATTAAGTTGGGACCAAGAACAGTGGCATGACATGAAAGGAATGCTCCATAAGTAATTTCAATCATTATTGCATTATATCAGCCTCTTTCGTTCATTTCCTGATATCAAGTAACTAATAACTCCTTTGTTTATTTTATTTGCCGAGCAGGTGTTGGACACGGTTCAAACAGAAATTAGATGGTCCATTCAAAGATGATGTAACTTATAAAATGGTGAAGGTCTTGTAGCAGCCACCAGGAACTCATTTATGTAGATTCTATGTCTGCGAGTACATTCGCGAGTTGACCAATGAGCAGAAAGTTGGTTCACATTATATTCACGGTTTGCGGGAGAATCTAGAGCCAGAACTGCGGGCACGAGCAATTCAAGAGGAACTGGCGGGATTTCTGATGAAGGAGATCATTGATATAAATGGAGAACATTATACGGACGACGAGGAACTCTATATGCCTTAGTGATCTCCATGTAGTTGATATGATATATCATCAATGACCATGTAATTTCAAACATTTCCATCCTTTTGATATGATCGAATATTGTATATATGCATGTATGCTCGCAAGAGATCGAATATTACTTATATATGCATCAAAGTGTACTATGTATGTAGTAGCGTAGAATAAGTGTACGAAACATTTTTTAAATTATAGTGAAACACAAATCGAAAAAAGAGCGGAATGGAAAAAACAAAATAAAAACACAGAATCTTTGCCACGGCAGAGAAACACACGAATCTCTTCCGCGGTAGGAACTAGTATAGTCCCGGGTGGTGTTACGACCCGGGGCTAGAGCGGTTCCACCCCAGCCACGCGGAACTGCCATGTGGTGGACTCTAGTCCCGGGCCGTAGAAAACCGGGACTAGAGATAGGGGCCTCTAGTCCCGATCTGGCAGTCCCGGGTCTAAAACCAGGACTAGAGCCAATTCCGGACCGGGACTAGCGGCCCTTTTTCCACCAGTGGAGGTTGGGTTCATTTGGATCTAGAGCGGCGGCTCCAGGCGGTAGGCACTAGGTCATTTTGATGGTTGGCGTCTGCTACTTTTGTCGTGAGGACAGTGAGGTGGCTCTAATGTCGCTTGCAGTGGCGAGTTGATGGACCTTGTCTAGACTTAGCACTACAGGAATAGCAAATTACGCCAACGACCTAATACTACGCCGACGGCAAAAGATCAAGCCCGTCGATGCAGGTTCCCGGTCTCGTCAGCCGAGCAATGTGGCCGTCGGCGTACAAACCCTGTCAGCGTAGTGTGAGAGCCGTTGACGGCCGCACCCACACTAGTAGGAAAATTCTTACCAGTGGCGCACCAAAAACAAAGTTCGTGGCGCACGGGGTGTGCGCCACTGATATTACACCATTGGTAGTGTGCGCCGTGGATTTTCTACCCATGTACGGGGACGGCCGGCAGCGTTGGGGCCCACTTTATGGTGGCGCACTGTTTTGGCCGTGCGCCACCGGTAAGGGCATGTCAGTGGCGCACAACCTACCATGTGCGCCATGGGTAACTATCCATGGGGCACAAATTTGGTGTGCGCCACTGATAAGGACCCTATGGATAATAATTTTCCTACTAGTGTCAGGCCGACAGTCACCGTCGGCGTATGCAGTGTTGTCGGTATAGGAGGCCACGTGGCCCTAGTTAACGGCCCACCTGATGGGGCGATCCGCGACGTTAGGCGCATAGATACGCCGACGGCCAGGCCGTCGGTCCAGCTAGGCTACCACATATACGCCGACGACAATACCGTCGTCGACGTAGGTTGTTTATTTTCTTTCTTCAAACTACAAAATTCATATAGTTGATTTATTTATTTTCCACTACAATTTTAATGTAGATGTAATTTATAAATAACTTGGTGATTGTAAAATAACCACGGGAATCTTAGGTATTCGGCTACACCCACATAGAATAACGACTCGAACATACCGACAATAAGATATATTAGAATCATATTCAGCATCCACAATCAACATATTAGCTATCAAGTTCTTGACTAATACATCTTGATAATATCACTAATACATCTCACTCAATCCAACTGGATGCCGACTTCCGGTTACTGAGCTGCGGGCAGTGAACACCCAAAGAGAAGGAACGATCACAGGAGCATAGCCCAGGTGAGATCCCTGAAAAACCTGCCAGGTATTGGAGAACCTGACCTCCAAAATAGCCATATAGCGGCAGACTTGCTCGTCCTCCTCCCTAACACGCCTCTGTACCACCTGCTCGGGGGCCGGCTCCCTCTGCACCGCCAGAGGACCATGTGACCACCACCAAAGAAGCTCCAGGTCGACAACGATACCCGGATTTCTCACCATCCTACGAGTCTCAGCAGGTAGCACCTCCCAGTGCTAGCCTGGTGGAGCCCAGTCTCAGACATTCCCGACGGAGCCCAGCAGTCCTCCTTCGTTGCCGCTGAGTTGACGACAAGGATGCGGGTTGGGCATCCTAAAGTATACATTTGATCGAAATAACAAATTCCTAAGTGTGTGGTTGCTCCAAATTGATGTAAACGAATCGAAATAAAATCAGATTTGCAGTACAAAAAATTAGTGGCTTGGAGATTACCTGCAGGCGGCGGTGGTTGGTGGCGGCTTCGGCCAAGCGAGGGGATCCAAGTGGCAGCGGCTTCAGTGGGCGGTGGCGGCAGTGGGGCGGCATCGGCTTTAGGTAGAAGGAGGTGGAGGAGGCGGGAGGAGGAGAAGGAGGCAGGCGAGAGGAGGAGGAGGCACCGGTGGGACGAGAGTGGTGGCAGTGAGCAAAGGGGAGTGAGAGAGGAGGCAGGGGTATTTAACCTAAACAAACCTAAACCACCAAATATACTTGGGCCGAGCCTTGGTTTTCTTGGGCTGAGCCTTGGTTTCTTGGGCCGAGCTATCGGTCAAATGGTGACTCCCGCTGTGGATTGCTCCCAGATGGAAAACCTAGCTCCCGGGTGTGTGACCGCCTACAGTGCATGCGATAGCACTTAGAGAAGTGTGCTGGACCTATAGGGGGAAACGCCCGCTGTGGTTCAAACGGATGCAAACCGGTGGAACCTTGGGCCTAGCCTTGGTTTTCCATGTAGTTATGACATAATAAAACCTAAACCACCATAAAAGTACACTGACCAGCCCTCTTATGAACAATGCTATGAGGGTAATACCTGCGGGGCCCTCGGATTAGGGTTTTCTCGGAAAAGGACCGCCTGACGTCCAGGAAATCCCGAGAACATGCATGTGGCCCTAGCATGTGTGCACAAGGAGGGTGGATTGCTCCTAGATGGAAAACTTAGCTCCCGGGTGTGACCGTCTATGGTGCATGCGATATCACTTAGAGAAGTGTGCTGGACCTGTAGGAGGAAACTCCCGCTGCGGTTCAAACGAAGGCAAACCGGTGAAACCTTGGGCCTAGCCTTGTTTTTCCATGTAGTTATGACATAAGAAAACCTAAACCACCAGAAAAGTACACTGGCCAACCCTCATACGGAGAATGCTACGGGGGTAGACCTGCGACGTGGCTTCCTAGTCTGCTTACTCAGAGTCTCTTGATGAGGAGGGGGTGTCAAGACTCGGAGTGGGGGTCTCGAGACAAGGAGGGGGAGTATCGAGACCAGGAGGGTGAGGCTCAAGACTAGGAGGGGGGTTCTCGAGACCAGGAGTCGGGGCCGTCTACACCACCAAAGAAGCCAAAGATTCGTGGGGAATCAGGTGTCCTTGTGGAAAAAATATGAACCGTGTTCCGAGGAGGAGAAACCCATCATTACGCCTAACGACATTGAGTAAGTGGCATGTAATTTCATTTTTTCCATAACAATTTGGCATGTACTAATGTTTGATTATTGTGCAAAAATTGGACATTTCCTCTGGGTACCCATGCGCCTAACACCTTAGTTGGATCTCTAATTAGGAACTTTCGGCCGGGCTTCTACACTCCCGTCCCCAATGGCGAGAAGAAGCTAGCCACACATTGGGCGCACTATGAGGCCGCTCAATACCCGGGCTATGGGAAAGCTTCTGATGCCATGATCACCAAGTTTTGGGTA
Organism: Avena eriantha; assembly: GCA_910589775.1. NCBI lineage: Eukaryota > Viridiplantae > Streptophyta > Magnoliopsida > Poales > Poaceae > Avena > Avena eriantha. Next base: position 84,888,173 of record OU342741.1, read on the forward strand.
AGTCAAACTTTTCAACTCATAGTTGATGACCCCACCATGCTAACTCATGACTCTCATATTTTTTTGCATGATTGAAGAGATTCTATAGGGTGCTTCCAGAGGAGCAGGACATGGTAGATAATACTTTATAGGGGGATTGTACGAGGTTGACACGACAACAGCTGTACAATCAGAAGCATACCACCAACAATTTATACAGCTGCCAGAAGTTGGGCAAGAAGGCGCTGAAGCATGTGAATGTAAAGGAACAACCAACATTGTCCGAGGAAGATAACGCCGGGGTAAGTAAATTATCAATGATATTTCTATGTTGTTGCTAAGTTGCAATTGTATTATCCGTTCTTCAAACGAGTATTGATTTTTCAGGTTATGCCCGCGTGGGCTGATGGTAAGCATCACGCATGGGTGACGTTGAAGGCGAGGTGGCGCGGGGAAGACCCTGAGTTCAACGCCTTGAGAGAGCGGAACAAGGCAAACCGCGGCTCCGGGGGGACACATTGTGCGGGAAACCTCAACCATAATTGCTTCAAGGCCAAAATGGTATACATATACATGCAACAACCTGCATTTATTTCCCCTCATGTTCCTACTTGATATGCAAAAAAATTGTTTGGCGATGCAAGAGGCACAACTAGGGAGGCATGTTTCCGACTATGAAGTCTCGGAAAGGATGAAGATGAAGAGGCCCGATATGTCCCAGCATCAGCCCCACTACTAGAAACTAGCTATGGATATAAATGCTTCATGTGGCGCATATAAAATGGCATGCTCCACAAAATTAATCATGTGGCGCATATGGACATATGCGCCATAGAAATTTTGCAATTCTGTGGCGCACGGAACCCATATGCGCCATAAAAATGTGTGTTTCCGTGGCCCATATTTTTCAGTGCGCCACATAAAGTGATGATTCTGTGGTGCATATAGATATATGCGCCACAAAAATGTGATGGGACCCAGAACGAACTAAGTTGGGGAGATAATTCTGTGGCGCATATGTCTAAGTTGGCCACAGAAAGTGATCCCCCCTCGAGATCAAAAAAATAATTCCTTTGATATGTAGTTATATTTTGGGGTATAATGTTAGGGAAAATTTAAAAACATGAACTTTGATGTATTTTGCAAAAAGAAGTCATGGCACGGTAAAATGGCCATAACTTTTGCATCCGATGTTGGAAAAAAATTATAACCTATCAAAATGATCGTCTCAAAATTTCCTACTCGAATTCATTGGCCAAAGGCCGTTCTGGATTTTACAGAATCCCCAAGTTCAATAGAGTAAAAAGTTATGGTACAAAGAAGATTTTTTCCTACAAAAATACAAAAAAGTGGAGACAATTTTGTGGCGCATATCTCCAATATGCGCCACAGAATTATTGGCGGGATTCAAAATTTGAATCCCGCCGACGCCCCTTCTCCCTCTCTTTTCTCCTTTTCTCCCCTCAACTTCTCCTCCCCTCCATAGTTCTCCTCTCCTCCACTTCTTCTCCTCTCATCCACTTATTCTCCCTTCTCATCTTCCTCCCCTTCTCTCTCTTTTCTGCTTCTTCTCCCCTCCACTTCTCCTCCCCTTCTCCTGTTGGGTTCGCAGCATAGAAAATAAAAAGTTTCCTACGATGGGAACTATACGCCAAGATCTATCTACTAGAGACAAGCAACGGGTGGATATACATCCATAGAGAACTTACCCTCGAAGACAATAAAGCTTTGTTAACGAGTTGGAACTGGTGGATGATGTAGTCGTACGCTTGCCAATCTCAAGATCGTGTGGAAGTCCTAGCGCCGCAAATCAGCAGTGCATCCGTCCTCGCACACACGTTCAGGCCCCGAACAACTTCCACCTCCTCGCTCCATCGAATCAGCGGAAGCAACAACTCTTTCAAGATGCAATGCCACCAGGAACATGTCTCTCGCTAATCCGAGACCATGGGGGAATATATCTAGAGGGGGAGAGAGATCCTTCATGAGGAGGTGTGCTTTGTGAGGGAGGAGAGGGGGGCCTTTTATAGGGAAGGGGGGGGGGCTCCTCCCATCCCATGTCCGGCGCCCAAGGGGGTGTGCCCCCACCTCTTCCTCATTCATGTGGTGGAAGCTCCACTCACATCAATTTAACATCCACCCAAAGTTCCCCTCACATGCATTAAATTTCCACCAAATTTAATGCAACTCTCATTTAATAAAACTCTTTTATTTATTTTATTCAGAATTTTGTTAATTACTTTAATTAACAAATATTCACATAAAACCCTTGTAACATTTCAATATTACATGCATAACCAGTTTCTGCAATTTCACCCGAAACAATTCTGGTTTCCATCAAAATTATTCCAGCGCTTCGCAATTCTTTCGTCTGAAACATATGTGCTCCAAAATGGTCTTTGGCAACCCTTAAGTGTGTCACCCCATGGTTCACGAATAATGCAGACATGATTCATACTCCTCTCAAATCAATAATCAGAAGCGGGACCTAGAGATCCATACTGACTCCTGCACATTCAACGATGACTTCTATGATCGTGAGAACCTTTAACGTTAGTAACTTAATCCTTGTGTCTCATGATATATTTGTCTGAGATTCAATCATCGGTATCCAAATACCTAGTTTGATCTCGTTACTGACATGCACTCTTTTCTCGTTCCCGTGATATAACATTCTAGTGATCACATCACTTGCTTGCAAGCTATCTTAATGTGATATCACCGAGAGGGCCCAGAGTACATCTATCCGTCATCGGGATTGACAAATTCCACTCTTGATCCATGAGCCTCAACATAACATCTTCGGAGTATTTGAACCCACCTTTATAGTCACCCTTTTACGGTGTGATGTTTGATGTTATCAAGTTACTCTTCTGATGTTAGCAATTAATATGATCTCATGGTCTAAGGGTAAAGATTACTTCGTATGATGTTATAGCAATATAAAAATAATGACTTTGATCGTAATGCTATACTTCGGATGAATGTTCATCATATCATTTCACAAATGCTGTGATCTCGTTATTAACAACATCCAATGTCCATGATCAGGAAACTTTGATCATCCTATTAATCAACGAGCTAGTCTATAAGAGAGGAATAACTAGGAACCTTTTATTTGTTTATTAAACACACATGTATTGACGTTTCCTATGAATACAATTATAGCATGCCGAATAAACATCTATCATATACAAGGAATACATAATAACAATTTATTATTGCCTCTCAGGGCATATTTCCTTCATCTCCTCCAATCTCCGGCGACCTCCTCCTCCACCTCCAGCTATGGCCTCCTACTCCTCCTCCTCCTCCACCCCGGTGACCTCCTACTCCTCCTCCACCACGGTGACCTCCTCCTCCGGTGACCTTCTTATTCTCCACCACCACCTCCGACAGCCTCCTATGACCATCTTCGACAACCCGTTCCTCCACCTCTGGCAGCCTCCTCCTCCTCCTACTCTGACCACCTCTGATAGCCTCCTCCTCCTCCTTCTCCTCTAGCCATCACCTCTAATGAACACCTCCTCCGGGAACCCCCACCTCTAGCTAGATCTAGCCGCTTTTTTTTGAAATTTTAAAAAAAGTTATGTGGCGCATATTGCAATATGCGCCATAGAATTTTGAGATCTTGCCTGCCTTTTTTTTGAAATTTGAAAAAAAGTCTGTGGCGCATATTGGCCATATGTGCCACAAAATATTTGAGAGGTGCCCTCGCTTCCCGACTTCTACGGCACTGCCGAGGTGGAAGAACCTAGGTATGAGGAGACCGATGTGAGAGCATTGGTCGTGGTGGGTGATACATTGCAAATGTATCTATAATTTTTGATGTTCCATGCTTGGTTTTATCTACCTTCTTGTGTTTTGTCCACACTTTGGAGTACTTTTCATATGATTTCTTGGACTAACCTATTAACAAGATGCCACAGTGCGAGTTGCCTTTTTATGCTGTTTTTGGTTCCAGGAAGTCAGAAAATGAATATTCTCGGAATCGGACGGGACAAAAGCCAAAGTTATTATTTTACCGGGGGACACTTGGAGCCAGAATTCGAGATGGAGAAGGGCCAGAGGGTGGCCACACCACCTTGTGGCACAGGCCAGGCCAGGCCGCGCCAGGGGGTGGTGTGGGCCCCTCCAGCACCCCCTCGGTCTCCCCTTTCGCCTATAAGATGCTTCCCGATGCCAAAACCCTAAATAATCAAGCCTCGAGCCACGAAAAGTTCTGTAACACCGACGCCACCGAAGGGGAGATTCGGGGGACAGAAAGTCTTTGTTCCGGAACCCTGCCGGGATGGGGAAGTGCCCCCGGAGCCATCTCCATCGATCTCCGCCTCCATCTCCATCACCGTTGCTGATTCCCATGATGAGGAGGGAGTAGTTCTCTCTCGAGGCTAAGGGTTCTACGGTATCTATGTGTTCATCTCTCTCTCTATGCATGATCATATTGTGATCATGAGCTTGTAATCTATAGATCTGCCTTGCTACTCAAGTGCTTTAATAGATCTTTGCTCTCCCCATGTGTGTGAAAGTGACAGCATGCTCACCATGGTGGAACTTAGGCTAGAGATTACAAATACTTGTTATGAGTTATATTTGGAGTTGGATGTCTTTATGAAATTGTGTTGTTTTTTGGATTCATCTAGTACTCAAGGTGACGGTGTGGGGTTTTCTAGATGGGAAAGGCTTACTTTGAGGTGTGCTATTATAGCCCTACCATCGATTAGAGTGTCCAACCAGAGAGTAGTTAAGAGTAGTATCATGAAGATAATATATTTATATGAGAGTGTTCACTAGTGAAAGTATGATCCCTAGGCCTTGTTTCTAAGCATTGAAACACCGTTTGCTATTAGATCTGTTACATGTTTGCTTGCTTCCATATTTATTTCAGTTTGCCTTTAGTCTCTTCTACGCCATCAAGCTATTTTTTAGCACCATTGTCTTATATCCATACCACTTGTATTTTCCTATCTCTTCACCGAACTAGTGCACCTATACACCTGAAAGTGTGTTGGGGGCACAAGAGAATTCTTGTATCTTGATTGCAGGGTTGCTTGAGAGGGAATACGTTTGACCACTTCCTCCCTGAGTTCGATAAACCTTGTGTGATCCACTTAAGGGAAAACTTGCTGCTATTCTATAAACCTCTGCACTTGGAGGCCCAACAACTGTCTACAATAATAGAAGTGCGTAGACATCAAGCTATTTTCTGGCACCGTTGCCGGGGAGGTAAGGTAAAAGGTATTCACACCCGGAGGATTAAAAAAGAAGAACCTCCCATGGCAAACGCCTATTTTCTAGCGCCGTTGCCGGGGAGGTAAGGTAAAAGGTACTCACATCCTCCGGTGTGAGTGCTCGAAGTTATTTCCTTTAGATTCTACAATTTTGTCTTTTTGTTTCTTGTTTTCACTAGTTAGGCTTAATGGAAAACAACAACAAGATTAGAGAGCTTTATAGTATTTTTCCTAATATAGAACATGAATTGTCTGAAAAGAAATTTAAAAAACACATGGAACTTTCTTTGCATGCTAATTGCAATGTTATTAGTATGGATCTTTTAAACACCTTTGTTACTAATGCTATGGAAACGTCTAAGCTTGGGGAAGTTGGTTTTTATGAAAATGATCTTTTTAGTTCCCCAGCTTTAAAGAAGAAAATTTGCTCTGATGATACTTTATCTCCCATATGTCGTAATTCTAATGATACTTGTGATATTTTAAATCCACATACTGAAAGCATCCCTTTTAAAGTACCTATAAAAATTGTTGAACGTGTTATGAATAACTGCAATTTTGGAAATGGAACTGTCCATCCTGGTGATCATTTACTCTTTATACATGAATTATGCGAGTTGTTCAAGTGTGCAAGTATTTCAATGAACCAAGTTAAGAGGAAGCTATTCCCTATTTCACTTAAGGGCAAAGCAAGGGAGTGGTATGAGCTACTAGATGATCCTCATCATTTGGAGTGGAAGGAACTTGAATCTCTCTTTTACTCTAAATTTTATCCTCCTCATGAAATTCATAAAGCTAGGAATTACATTTATAATTTTCATCCACATGATGGAGAAAGTATTGCCCAATCATGGGGGAGATTGAAGTCACCAATGCTCAAATGTCCCATTCATGAGCTCCCCAGTAATATTGTTATTAATAATTTCTATGCAAGACTTTCAGGACATTACAAGGACTATCTAGATACTTGTTTCGAGGGATCCTTCACAAGTAAGGAGGTCAAAGCTAAGTGGGATCTTCTTGAAACAATTCAAAGCAATACCGAAGATTGGGATAACAACAAAGGTAAAGAACCAGGTATAAAATATGAGTATGATTGCATTAAGTCTTTCGCTGAAACTACTGATTTTCAAGAGCTTAGTGCTCAATATGGTCTTGATCCTCAAATTCTTATTGATTGTTTTATATCCTTTGCTTCTCATATTAATGCTCCTAAATAAAAATGGGACATGTATCATGAGCCTTTTAAAGACACTTGCATGGAAAATGAAATTGTTATTAATGATAGCAATAAACATGCTCAAACCTCTGAAAGTACTACTTCTTATAAGCATGTTAATTTTTGTGGAATACATAGACCATGTGAGAATAATCAAATTGAAGAAGAATATTGTATCACCCACAGGAATGAAAAAACTAGAACATGGGATAGGGCTCTAAATGATCTTGGTAAAAAAGTTTGTGCCCTCTATCCTCTTATTTGTTAACTTTGCTTTGAAGTGGGTCAATTCAATTTTCAATGCTCAGGCCATAATAATTGCCCTTCTAATCCAATGAGTACTACAAGTTTGTATTGTGATGACATGATCACTCCTAATCAACATGACGAACTTACATTATTTTTGGGGTGTGAAGAGTTATCAAGAAAAACTTCTTTGGTAGATATGAGTGGTTTTGGTATGAATAGCGTCATGCATGGTTGTCATCTTTATTGTGTTGATAATTGCCACACAAATACTTACATACAAAATATTATAAAAGATGAGATTTTACCAAAATATGACAGGACTAATATGTGTTTTGATCTTATTAATGAAAAGGAGGAATCCTCCAAAGTTTCTTCTATTGACTCTAACAATAAACCGCGGTATATGGAGAACCTTCCTTTCAAGCCTCTCCCTCCTAAAGAGAAGAAGAAAAAGAAGAAGAGGAGGAGTAAAAGGAGAGAGGAAACAGTATTTTCCCCTAAACATGTTGCTCCTATTATAGTTTTTGATGAGTCTGAACTCGATGATGTTCCTATGCCTATTACCTATAGTAGTGATCATGATTGGGAAAAGCACACAACTTTTGATATTGAAAATCTCTTTGGTACCAATTCTGAAAATGATGATATTAATAATTCTATACTATTAGTGCTATCGATGATCCTTCCAATGATGATACAAATGAACACACTTTGGAGGATAACTATTCTATTGCTTATGATGATACTATACCTCGAATATATGATGATTGCAATGATGATTATGATATTTTCAGTCCACCTACTATTGAGGAGGAAATTAATTATGATTACAATATGCCTCCTATATTTGATGATTATGGTGATGAAAATAATAATGATAGCTATTTTGTTGAATTTGCTCCCATTACAATTAATAAGAATGACTATGTTTATGTGGGGAGTATTAATTCTTTTAAGCATGTGGCTCATGATAAGAATGTTTTATGTGATAGTTATATTGTTAATTTTATTCATGATTCTACTGAAAGTTATTATGAGAGAGGGAAACATGGTCTTATGTATCTCAACAATATTAAGTTTCCCCTCTTTATGTTGAAAGTCTTGAAGTTGCACTTGTTTTGCTTTCTTAGGCTTGTTGCTTTGTGCTTTCATGACTTGTTTCTTTACAAGAATCCTATGCATAGGAAGTGGGTTAGAGTTAAATGTGCTTTGAATTTTCTTCTTGATGCTCTCTTTTACTTCAATTCATATTTTCTATGTGAGCATCTTCTCAAACTATCATGCCTAACTTAAAGGCGTTAAAGAAAAGTACTTATTGGCAGATAACCCAAAAGTTTTAGTTGAGTTTTGGAAGTTATTACTTCTGTAATAACCGCTCCTTGTCCTTTTTATTTTCTTTTTGTGCCAAGAGTAACCTCTAATGAGAGAGAAGTAATGATTGGAAAAGTTGATGTCCCAAAACAGATTTATGTGCTTCACCGTAAAAATTCGTGTAAAATCTCTGTACGTCCTTTTGAGGCGTGAATATTTGTGCTTCTGCCCCAGGTTGTTATCTAACTTTACTTAGTTCAACACTTTTCGATTTGAGCAACAGAAGGTCTTTGAAAAAATTCGTCTTTACCTGCTGGTCTGTTTTGACAGATTTCTGCCATTATTTGCATTTGCTTCTTGTTGGTTCCTTTTTGAGTTTTTTTGGGGAATTAAGCTTTTTGAGGGAAGTTCTACAGTACCTAGTGTTTTAATGGAAGTTTTATTGGTGTTAGAAGTGAACCTAAAGACTTATTATCTTGAGTGCACTAATGTTGCTAATAAAGATTGTGTGAAGTTTTGTATGAAGGAAAAATTTCAGGTGTATGGAAGAATGAGTAATGAGATGAAGAATGGAGTAAAGCTCAAGCTTGGGGATGCCACACGTGTCACCCCAAGAAATATCCAAGAAGTACAAGCGTGAAAGCTTGAGGATGCCCAAGGCATCCCCTTCTTCATCAATAAAAAACCCAGGTTTCTTCCAAACGCTTCATTTTTTTTCATGCACAGTTGTGTTGTTCTTGGAGCGTCTTCTTTTTCGTTTTAGTTTTGGTTTTTTGTTTGCTTGGTTTGATTAGTTTGCTGAATAAATTTGTTGGACCCCCTCTTTCATACATTGGTTTTCAAATAAGTTTTGTTTGGTTTGGAAAAGAGTAGGAAAGTTCATTGCTTAAGTGGTAAAGAGAGCTTGTTTTTGACTGTGGCATATGCTTTGTCATGCCATGCTTGATATTGTTTTGGATTTATTCTTAGTATTCTTTGTTGTAGCATGACTTGTTATAAACAATTGAGATTGCTTAATGTGCCTTGGATGAATCATGCGTTGTTTTAGCATATTAAAGCATAGTATTGGTGTATTCTCCTTTGATGCTTTATTTGGGTTGACTTGGCACATGCTCACACCATGTTATGACTATCCCAAGTCACCATAGCCTTTATGATCCTTTAGTTTTCAACTTGTAGTATCACTTTATGCTTTTATCAATGATGTTTTGTTGCTCTGCATGATTATGGCCATTATTGCTCTCTTAGTTTGTCGCTCCCAGTACTTTGCTAGCCTCGACAACCAAGTATGAGTTCCACTCATGCATCCAACACCTTAAACCAAGTTATTCTAAAGAGTCCACCATACCTACCTACTAGCTTATGCTATTCCAAGTATATTCATGATTTTGTATATCTTCCAAATTGAACTTGTTTTGAGAAAACTAGTGATTAAAGCTCTCACGAACTTGATGGCACACTTTACTTTTTTTGCATCTAATAAACTTGAACCATTGGGTCCTTCTTTGTTGCATATATGCTTGCTCTTTATAAGTTGAAATTAGCAGAACCATGTATCATGGGGAATGCTTTCAACATTGCACTTGTACTTTGTACCCCGTTGATATCATGTTCTTTTGCTTATGGATCCCGGCGGTGTGAAATAAAAGTGGAACTTGTAAGATCATGGAGTTTGTATGTGTGTTAGAGAAACGCCTGGGCCGCTAGACTAAGCCATGCCTAATCATGGTGGAAACTTGCAGCATAACCATAATGAGCACTCTATGAAGCATCCTCAATAAAAACCTATGCAAATAGCAAATAAAAAGATCGCTGAGATGCTCATTGTCTGCTTTCCTTGTCATTTTGATTATGGGATATCTCCTGTATCATGTGCAAGGGGTACCCTGTTGGCGGTTCTTTATGATACATATGTACTTACAATGACAAGAGCTTACTCGTGACTAAAGTTGAGTAGCATGATGTTCGGTCTTCGTAAGTAAGGGGCATGAGATTTTGGCTTATAACTTGTCAAGCATATCCTCTTAGTTGTGTCACTTTAACCTTAATCACCTTAAAGATGCTTATGATAGGGGCAATGAGTGCTGAAAGCTAACAAGTACCATAATTTTTGGAAGCTCTTTATGAGACTTGAATCCCTACCTCCTTCTATGAAGGCCTTTCTTCCACCATTATATTGAGTCTCCACCTTCTACCTTTATGCACCTACTTTGAGAGCATAGTGGCCATTCTTAGTTCTATGTGCATTGTCCCAAGACTTGTTGATTGATGCATAACTTTGATATTGCTTGTTTTAAACTATTTGTATCTAGTCACTCTTATGAACTTTGAAGGTGTCCTATGCATTTATGTTTGCTACTCTACGAGGGACAAGCTGAATGCCACTATGCTATGTTTTCTTTATGTGAAACAAACAAACGTCTTGCAAAGCATTGTTATTCATGAATCTTTTGTCTGTGCCTTTTCATGTTGCAACATAGTTTCTTTGTCTTATTGCTAGAACTTTATCTTTCATGTTATGATTGAAGTACTATGATCCCAGCTTTGAATGTTTTACAAATACTTTGATCAAGTTTATGATGGTGCATGTCACCTCAAAAATTAATTTTTCTTTTTATCACTTACCTACTCGAGGACGAGCAAGAGTTAAGCTTGGGGATGTTGATACATTGAAAATGTATCTATAATTTTTGATGTTCCATGCTTGGTTTTATCTACCTTCTTGTGTTTTGTCCACACTTTGGAGTACTTTTCATAGACTTTCTTGGACTAACCTATTAACAAGATGCCACAGTGCCAGTTGCCTGTTTTCTGCTGTTTTTGGTTCCAGGAAGTCAGAAAATGAATATTCTCGGAATCAGACGGGACAAAAGCCAAAGTTCTTATTTTACCGAGGGACACTTGGAGCCAGATTACGAGACGGAGAAGGGCCAGAGGGTGGCCACACCACCTTGTGGCACAGGCCAGGCCAGGCCGTGCCAAGTGGTGGTGTGGGCCCCTCCAGCACCCCCTCGGTCTCCCCTTTCGCCTATAAGATGCTTCCCGATGCCAAAACCCTAAATAATCAAGCCTCGAGCCACGAAAAGTTCCGTAGCACCGCCGCCACCGAAGGGGAGATTCGGGGGACAGAAAGTCTTTGTTCCGGAACCCTGCCGGGATGGGGAAATGCCCCCGGAGCCATCTCCATCGATCTCCGCCTCCATCTCCATCACCGTTGCTGATTCCCATGGTGAGGAGGGAGTAGTTCTCTCTCGAGGCTAAGGGTTCTACGGTAGCTATGTGTTCATCTCTCTCTCTCTATGCATGATCATATTGTGATCATGAGCTTGTAATCTATAGATCTACCTTGCTACTCAAGTGCTTTAATAGATCTCTGCTCTCCCCATGTGTGTGAAAGTGACAGCGTGCTCACCATGGTGGCACTTAGGCTAGAGATTACAAATACTTGTTATGAGTTATATTTGGAGTTGGATGTCTTTATGAAATTGTGGTGTTTGTTTAACTCATCTAGTACTCAAGGTGAAAGTGTGGGGTTTTCTAGATGGGAAAGGCTTACTTTGAGGTGTGCTGTTATAGCCCTACCATCGATTAGAGTGTCCAACCGGAGAGTAGTTAAGAGTAGTATCATGAAGATAATATATTTATATGAGAGTGTTCACTAGTGAAAGTATGATCCCTAGGCCTTGTTTCTAAGCATTGAAACACTGTTTGCTATTAGATCTGTTACATGTTTGCTTGCTTCCATCTTTATTTCAGTTTGCCTTTAGTCTCTTCTACGCCATCAAGCTATTTTTTAGCACCATTGTCTTATATCCATACCACTTGTATTTTACTATCTCTTCGCCGAACTAGTGCACCTATACACCTGCCAAGTGTATTGGGTGTGTTGGGGACACAAGAGACTTCTTGTATCTTGATTTCAGGGTTGCTTGAGAGGGAATACCTTTGACCACTTCCTCCCTGAGTTCGATAAACCTTGGGTGACCCACTTAAGGGAAAACTTGCTGCTGTTCTACAAACCTCTACACTTGGAGACCCAACAAATGTCTACAAGAATAGAAGTGCGTAGACATCAGTGGGCGGCCGGGAGCACGGACGTTTGAAGGTTCTCGATAGGGTGACCCTGCAAACTCCTGCTTTGAGCCTCATGTGTGTTAAGGCTATCTCACCGCCGACGACCCCGCTATTCCGCATCCTCGACGGCCTTCCCAAGCGAACACCTATGTAAGTTTTTCTAATTTCGGTCCTCTTTCTGTCATTTGTTTCTGAGTGGCTAAGTTGACGAGATCCATTATTTTTGAAATTGTAGCCGTCTTTGGGTGCGGCCTACAAGGCCGCTCATATGCAACATGTGGTGGCGCTTGAGGTGTGGAAGAAGGCCCGAGAGGCCTATGAGGAGTGGGGAGAGTGTCGAGATGCTGTAAGTTTCAACCTTTATTTTTGCAAAAGATGATAAGTCCCGCTTTCCATAGTTTAAATCTTTATTTTTGCAACGCTTGACACCTAAACTTTATTGCAGGCTGACGAGAAGTTTTATGCCACTGGAGAGCGGGGTTTTCTACCGTCATGGCTAGCTAGGCCTGGGTTGCAGCCAATCTTCCCATCGAAGAACGAATTCGCTTTGACCATCAAGTCAGGGACCCTGGTAAGTTATTTGCCAACTCCGTCATTACCGCGCAACTGTGTCTTGGTGGTTGCTAACTCTGGCTCAAATGTGTAGGGAGCAGGATGCTCCACCATTGTACCCTTTAGTTGAGCAGCCGCCTCGCCGACTTTCTCGTGCATGATGACACCGGTTCATACCGGCCGTAGTTCTCTAGGTGCTTCCGGTGGTGGTGGTTCTTCTCCTGATGGTGGTGCTTCTCCTTTTACCGGTGGTGGCGGTGCTACTCCTCCTTCTTCCGGTGCTGGTTCGACATCGGTTGGTCCACGTTGTCCTATACCTGACTTCACACGGGGAGACATGTGTCTCTCTAGCTCTCCGGATTTATAGGGAACTTGCTACTTTTGTATCGATACTACCTATGTGGATGATCTACCTAAGATGTGCTAACAATCACCCCCTAAGCACGACGTGCGCTTCACCTCGACGTGGGTCCCAAATGCGCCAACTGCTCCTTGCGGGCGTCATCCTCGACATTGCTTTTGCCGCTCGAAGTGTCATCCTCCATATCACCGACTTTACCTTCGCCAGCTTCTCCATGAGTTGACATCGACCCTTCTTATCCGCGTCCTTTTTGTCCACATCATCTTTGTCCGTGTCTTCAGTCTTTATCGGTTCCTTGATGAACACGCATTGCTTTTTGTGCTTCATCTTCACCGGATAATTCACCATTACCATCCGAAGTTTCTCCTTTGGGTAGTAGTCCAACACGCCTCGCATGCGTGCTCGTGTCGGTCGTAGTCGTTTCGGCTCCGGTACAGTCGGAGGCATCACGACATACTCTTCTGCGCCCAACACAATGCTTGTCTCTTCACTTGTGGATCCTCTAATTTCTGGTTGAGGTATCATGTCACTCTCTCGCGACTCGCCTATGTGAACTTGCCAAAATACTTTCTCGTCAGGATTCACATGACTATGCACGTAACTACTAGCAAAGCTAGATAGCTCCTTGTCCGATGGATGCAACTCATGCCGTTTCTTTTGGCTCACCCACAAACTCCAAGGTAACTCACGTGCATGGCCTTTTGGAACTCCTAACCCTCCACACGATGGTGCTTTCTGACCTTTGATGCACTTTTCTTCTGCCTCATTTTCTGGGCTGGGCAACCCTTCTCTCTGTAGAACTCCTGATGGAGCATCTGCTTCTTGCCAGTTTTCTAGGTAGGCAACCCCTAGCCTGAGTGGACCTACTTCTCTTGGTCTGTTAATTTCTTCTGGTGTTACGGCGCACACGCTGCTTGGCCTACTTGTTTTTTCTACTCCAACATCTGGGATGGGTGCCCCTTGACCTCCCCGCAGAGTTCCTCCTGGTGGATCATTTTCTTTTAGTCCGCCTCCTTCTGGCGTTTCTGGGCTGCCAGTCCCTAGACCATCCTCTGATCTATTTTCTAGGTCTCCGGATGGAGCCCCTCTCGGCGGATCACTTTCTTTTGGACCACCTCTTTCTGGCGTTTCTGGGCCGCCATCCCCTGGACCTCCCCTTGGCCCGAGCTCCGCACGTGGAGCACCTCCTTCTGGGCTGTTGAGCAGAGCACATGTGCCACGTCCGCCTACAGATTCTGGTGGACGTCCTGGCGTGCTACTGCCTTCATCGTGCAACGAGACATCTTCTCGATCATGGATGTCATGTCTTGTGATGTCGGTAGTCCGAGTACTTTTCGGCTGCGCTTCTGAATTTGAGGTGAACTCCTCCTTCTCAGAACTTGACATACTCACGCCGACTTTTTCTGACACCTTGGTCGTCGTACTTGGCGTTGCCACACTTGACGAACCAACCGGGGTCACTTCCTGTTCTACCAATGTCATCTAGTCATTCAAGACAACCTCCTGCTGCCCCACGTGAGCACTAGTGTCGTCGACACCTGCGCATACCACCTTGATCGCTTCCCACACATCATTCGCCATTTTCCTTCCGACTAGGTGCTGCAGGACGTCCATCGGCACGACTGAGTAGAGCGCCGTCAACGCTTGGCAATCCTCTCGGTACCTCGCACCTCCCTTGGCGTACTCATCGTCGCCGGGATCGATGGCCTCCCAAATCTCCTGACCTTCCTTGGCGCACTGCATCACAAGTGCCCATAGCCCATAGTACTCGCGATCCAGACGCGGATACAAAGCCGCGCCCACCGTCTCAAATGCTGGTGCCGATGCTGAGTTCTTGCCAAGCTTCACCATCACCATGACCTCCTTGTACTTTCAGCAGATCACGGACGACGACCTTGGCTCTGATACCAATTGTTGGCCCATACCCGACAGTACTTTCGTCAGGACGTTGCGATGAGACGATCAGCGACAAACTTGTAACTCGTCGAGTGCTTTCCGACGAGACACACACGTAGAAGCTGGCTTTCCGTAGACTTCCTGATCTATCCGTAGAACTGGACTTCAAAGCAACGCCAAAAGGGGAGAGAGGCACCATAGTGTCGCCAGTGCTCGATCCAGGATCAAGGTTTTCACCTAGAGACACCAGGCTATGAGGGAGAAGGAGGGGGATCCACAACAACACCCTGGAGAGGGAAATGGCACCTGAGCCCGAGGCCATTGTCGGCACGATACTGTCGAGCAGGGATTTTTGGTAGAAAATGCCACCAAAAGAATCCAATGGTCTACTGCTGCAACACCGTAGTCAATCGCCGCACTGTCAGGGGCGCCATCAAGATCATCCTGCATTCAGGTCTTCTTCTCAAGCTTGGCACTGCCAAACTACAGCACCTCACGACAACCAACAAGATTTCTTCCTCGACAAACACAAGATCTAAGCAAGCAACACTCTTTGTCGTTGCGATCCCAATGAGCACCAACTTGGGTAAGGGGAGAAGGAAGGATAGGGAATGGAGACCGCCGTCGGCACACGTGGCAAGAAGGTCATGGATATCCTAGACCCTTTCATGGTGCGTACTGTACCACTCTCCAACCTATACACTCGACCAAAGACATCACCGGAATAGAGCCAGACCAAGATTTAGACAAGCACACGATCCTCGAAAAATTGAACCTTTGTCACTTAAAAACCTTAACATCATGCCACCGGTGCGGCATTCGGACATGCCTGTTAGATCTACACTACAGGAAACGTGCCTAGCGCTGCCAGCTAGCACCTGTCGGCGTATCCCCGTCGGCGTACTACCCCGTAGGTGTAGACCTGGACCTTGTCGGTGTACATAATCCCATCGGCGTTTAACCTAGGCCGACGGGTAGTTGGAGACGTCGGTGTATGTGCCGTCGGCGTAGGCTCCACGAGGCCCACTTGGCGCAGATAACGGCCGGCAACTCCATCCTCTATACGCCGATGGCAATGCCATCGGCCTAGGATCCCATGTGCCGCCCCTGCAGCTCCTGCGAGGTCCTTACGTCGACGGCCAAACCGTCGGCCCAGGTGGACTTGCTGGACCACGTAGGCCCATACGCCGATGGCCAAACCGTCGACCCAAGTGTGCTCGTTGTTGCCGCTTCAGTGTCTACGCCGACGGCCACACCGTCGGCCCAAGTCCAACCGTGCCATATGGTCATCCCTAATGTCGTCGGCGTAGAGGCTGCCAGTTTTGTTTTTTTATTTCTGTATTAGTTCATTTCCTACACATTTAAAATTCCCACAAGCCCAGATTGCAGGCACATCATTCAACACATGCACATCTACGCAAACATAAGATCATCATCATCAAAATATCATATGTACATCTTGTGGGCCCAGACCCGACAGTACTTTCGTCAGGACGTTGCGATGAGACAATCAGCGACAAACTTGTAACTCGTCGAGTGATTTCAAACTTGTAACTCATTCGACGAGACACAAACATTTCTCATTCAAATGAGTGTCATCGGGTATTGTGCATGTAACAAACCGGTGCATATGTGCTGTGTCTGGCCTTAGTAGTTGGGAGGTTCATGTCAACAATGTGTTGTGGTTGACGAAGCTCCCTAGCAATGTAACCCTTGTTCACGTCTAGCTAGCTAATTGAAATGCAAGATGTGTTGGAGGTCCAAAAATAAAATAGAACACATTTTCTATTATAAAAACAATGTCGATCGTGCCCACCTACTAGTACATGTCAGGTTCAGCTTAACGCAGGTACATAACAGCAGCTGTTTAATTAACGTACGGGTTCATCGCCAAAAAAAAAGGAATTATAACTTTCGTATGGATTGTCAACGGCTTAATCTGCAACATGAACGCAAGCCATTGATAGATTGTGCTCCGCACGTTCAGTTCCCAAAGCGGCTCTGCTCAGCAAGAAAAGAGTTTCCTGGAACATTAATGGACTTCCTTGCACGCACGATTGTTCTTCAGAGTACAGGCGCGCGTACTTCCTCTTTCGCTCCCTCACGTTACAGCAAGGTAGCTTTAGCTATAAATAGCCAGGAGAGCAGCGGCTTGTAATCACACAAGCTCAATAAACACACCACCGAGATCAGCCCGAGCAAGGGAGCTACCAATTAGCGACAATGGCAAAGCTCGCCGCCGCCGTGACGATCCTCGCACTGGTGGCCTGCGTGGCTCGCCCGTGCCAGGCAGGCTACGGGTATCCCAACCCCATGCCGTCGCCTAGTCCTTCGCCGTATGCTCCTACTACACCGAGTCCTCCTCCGCCGGCCACCCCTAGTCCTGCTCCCTATGCCCCAAACACACCCAGCCCTCCGTCGCCCGCCCCGATCGCACCATCTAGCCCTCCACCGTACACCCCAGGCACACCTAGCCCTCCGCCGTCTGCCCCGGTCGCACCGTCTAGTCCTCCGCCGTACACCCCAGGCACACCTAGCACTCCTCCGCCCAGTCCGATCACACCGTCTAGTCCACCACCACCGTACACCCCGGGCACACCTAGCCCTCCCCCGCCCACCCCGAGCTCCCCTGCTCCAGGGCTCACGGTTGGTTACTACCAGAAGACATGCTACCGCGCGGAAGATATCGTCAGAGAAACCGTGCGCGACACCAGCAAGGGCATCATGGCGGGGCTCATCCGTCTATTCTTCCATGACTGCTTCGTCAGGGTAAGACAACATTTCACCGTCCTACTAATACACGAGTTGCAAAATAAAATATGGGGTTGATGTGCATACATGTATGTACCTATGAACTCATGATGATTTGTCTGCCTTTAGGGTTGCGACGCCTCCGTGCTACTGGATACAGCCGACCCTAACAGCGCGACAGAGAAGTTTGGCATCCCGAACCTGAGCCTGCGTGGCTTCGACGTGATCAACGCGGCGAAGGACAAGATTGAGGAGGAGTGCGGTACCGTCGTATCGTGCGCCGACATTCTGGCCTTCGCCGGGCGCGACGCCACCTACTTCCTCAGCAACAACAAGGTTTTCTTCGACATGCCTGCCGGCCGCTACGATGGACGTGTTTCCCTCATAAACGAGACGCTACCCAACCTCCCCCCTCCCTTCGCCACGGTGGCTCAGCTCAAGGCTAGGTTCGCCTCCAAGGGCCTCGACACCGACGACATGGTTACCCTCTCCGGTGCACACACCATTGGCATCTCCCACTGCTCATCCTTTTCTGACCGCCTTACCTCCAACTCCTCCGACATGGACCCCACTCTGAAAAGCACACTTCAGGAGGAGTGCAAGTCCAGCTCCAACAATGACAACACGGTGGTACAGGACATCAGGACCCCTGACACGCTGGACAACCAGTACTACAAGAACGTGCTCCGCCATGAGGTGCTCTTCGCGTCTGACGCCACGCTCTTGACGGCGACAGACACGAGCGACGCGGTGTCTGCCTTTGCCAAGAACGCCAAGCAGTGGGAAGACAAGTTCAAGGCAGCAATGGTGAAGATGGGTGCTATTGAAATCAAGACAAGTGCCAACGGCGAGATTAGGAGGGACTGCCGTGCTTTGAACTAACTGGACCGGCTGATCAGTTTCATGGCAAAGCTTCTATGCTTGAGGTTAACAGTAAAACCGCATGCACTTTCTCGTGTGCTTTTATTTTGAATCCCTTTGTTATTTTTTTGGTTTTCATTCCCTTATGCATACTATTTATTTTTCCAATGGACTTGTATTGTGTAACAATTTGTTTTAGAACTTTTTTCATGGGACGTTTTACCGTACATCAAATTAACATGGGCCATTTATTCGACCGAATCAAACGGTCCAGATCCATTTTACTACCACAAATTTCGTGTAGTATGTCAAGGCGTCAATTGCATTTTGGGCAATTCACTGTTAGAAATCCGGCGGCCAGGTTCTAGAAAGAATGACAAAGGGTAGGGTTGCAATTTCAGATGGTTGAATGGCTCAGTTCACTCCCCATCACGCATGTCTCGACGTCGCCATTTTTGGCAGCACTCGCGCGAGGCACTATGGTCTCGGCCACCACCAGCGGCCGTCGCCCGCTCCCTCCCCTTTCCTTGCTCTCCCTCTTGGACATACGGTTAAGCGCTCTCTGATTGCAGTGTGCACGTCTATGCCACCCATGCCTTCCCTCCTCAATGAAAACATTTTTTCTCGCAAAAATGAAAAAGCCTTGCGGTTCGATTTATTGATAAAAACAGAGTTTTGCACATATACACACCTGAGATACAACTCAACCGATTAGACTGATTTGGATTTATGGTTTACTCACAAATATAAAATAGGTAGGCCAAAGCCTAAGATCTTGCTTCGGATCGTGTCAAGGAGACTACCCCCAACGAAAACTAGAGGTAGGCCACAGGTGAAGCGCCGTCCGTGGGATCGTCCTCCACCGCCGGCCCTCCTCCTCTCACTATCTCACATTCAGGCCAAGCTTCCTGAGATCCTGTGCTAGTGTGTCAGACTATGAAGCTACGACAGCAATCAGAACTGGCACGCCTTCGAGTCGAGGCTGAAGTCCTGAACTGAATGTACGAACACCAAATAGTGATTTATGAATATGAAATCTACTCCAAATGTTTACATCATTTCTTGATATACATAGTATTATTCAAACACACGAGCTCCTGAAATTGGCTAAATCCATGGGGCTAGTACTCTATGATGCGCTCGCAAGCCAGGTGTCCATGATATGTTGTGTGCGGTGTGGCATGTTTCTCCAAGGGCCATAGGCCATATCCCAAACCTAAGAAGTACATGGCAGAAACTTGATGTTAGAACCACTCTAGTATCACAGATCAATTACTCAGAAAATGGGATTACATCCAAGGATTCACCATGTTCTAGCCAATATACAGAGCCGAAGGAAACATGGGAGGAAGAAGGGAGACCGAAGAGGAACCGCTTCGTTCCGTCCTGCGTCGCCCCTGCTCGGGCGACCGGGACGAACCTTATCCGCCACCTCCACCTTCCCCCTGCCCTTCCCCCTCTCCCCGCTGTCGCCGGTGAACACCACAGGGCGAAGCTCTTGTGCTGCCGGTGGCGGCGGGCACTTCTTTACCCGACGCGCGCGAGCCTAGCGGAAGATCTGGTAGCGCCTCGATGCAGACTTGGAGCTGCGACAAGCTCGACCGGCAGCGGCGTGACAGCGGTGGCATGCTCGCGGCGTCGGCATGATCTGCCACCGGGTGCCGCGGTGGGGGTGCTCCCCCGATGAAGGCGCGCGGTTCGGCCGACGCATCTGGAGGGCGAACATCGCAGTGGCAGTGTCACCCATGGGCGTGGCGGCTGACCATCGCAGGGAGGCGCGTGGTGGTGGAGGGGCTTGGGACGGCGCAGCCCTGTACACAGACGATGGCAGTTGCTGAGATGTGGCAGTACGACGGTGGGGCTGATCTTTTTTTTGGAAATAGGCGCTTTATTACTTAACAGTAATGTTTACATCCGGCCTCAGCATAGCTAGGATGCACACTGCCGATCAACCACACAACTAGTGAAAATAGTAAAAGTACCAACATTACAAAATATGCTATGAAAATAAATAAACGGCCTCGAGCTGTGGCAGATCTATCCGCAGATCACGCTGCCATCCATATCGGGAGAAAATATCCCTCGACATGTCCTCCAATCACGTACACCCCTCCACAAACCAGACTCAAAACTCCATACGTTGAAGAGTAATCCATGATCGGAGGATAGTCGTGGTCCGATAGATAACCTATAGGGAAGAAGACACAATGTTATTAAAAATCTTGTCATTTCTACATAGTCAAAGCGACCAAATAATGACAAGTGCTCCCACCCTAAATAAAGTCTTGTATTTATCTTATATCCCATGCAACCAGTTACCAAATACATTGGCCACCGAAGTGGGGAAGATAAACCATAGGCTACTTGGATGATTGCCCATATAGCATGAGAAAAATTACAATGGAAGAATAAATGCCGAATTGGCTCATCAGGATGACAAAAAGCACATTGTGTACTTCCATGCCAATTCCTCTTAATAAGATTAACTTTTGTAAAAATTACTCCCTTCGGGAGATACCAAGAAAATATCTTCGTTTTAAGAGTTATTTTCATCTTCTAAATTTTACTATTATCATTGATTGAAATATCAGGTTGGATCAAAGCTCTATACATTGAGTCAACTGAAAACTTACCACTCTCTAGTAATTTCTAGTTGAACTTGTCCACACCCTCCGACAACTGTATCATGGATAATCGTAATAAAAGATTGTTTTAAGATACCAGTCTAGGACCTATGAGACTTCTTTTGAAAGATACATTAGGAGGATTAGTTTCCATCACTGTGGAAAGTGTATCCCCTTTGTGCCTAACAATTCAATATAGAGCTAGATATTATTCATGAAGAGAAGTTTGGCCAAGCCACTTATCTTTCCAGAACCTAATCTGTGGTCCATCCTTAATATTGAAAACAGCAAAACAGAAGAATTGCTTTTTGGACGCCATCAGTCCATCCCAAAAGTGTGAATCACTAGGTTTCCAAACCACTTGAGACACACCTTTGGAGCCAACATATTTTATCCATAGAATGGTTTACCAGACACCATCTTCTGTAAGTAGTTTGAAAATCATGTAGGCCCAGTCCACCGGATTCTTTCGGTCGGAAAACCACATTCTATCTGTCCATTCGATATTTTTTTTTACTATCCCCTTGCCAAAAGAATCTTGATCAGAAATAATCCAATTTATTCAAGACATCTTTTGGTAACATGAAAAACAATATCATATACAGTACCATGTTGGTGAGTACTGAATTTATGAGTAGTAGTCTTCCACCAAGGGATAACAATTTACCTTTCCAACTATTAAGACGTTGTTGGAGTCTTTCCTCAACGAGTCTCCATTCAGCAATCATGAGACACCGATAGTGGATCAGTATTCCATATAGTTGATTGGAAATTGCCCCTGGCCATAGCCGAATAGTTCAACGTATAGGTGGGCCTCGTATTGAGCCTTTCCAAAACAATACAAACTCTTATGGAATTTAATTTTCAATCCAGAGAGTTGCTCAAATGTTGATAGTATTAATTTCAGATTATTAACTTTTTCCAGATCGTGTTCCATAAATAAGATTGTATCGTCAGCGTATTGAAGAATGGAAAGACCACCATCAACAAGATGGGGAATTAGTCCTTCAATTTGGCCATCAGCCTTGGCTCTCTCAATAAGGATAACCAACATATCAGCCACAATGTTAAATAGTATTGGCGATAATGGATCTCCTTATCCCAGTCCTTTTTTGGTCTGGAAGTACTTGCTAGTGTCATCGTTGACATTTATGGAAACACTACCACCATACACAAAAGACTGTATGAGAGCACACACTCCTCCGAAAAACCTTTCATACAGAGTGTTTGCTGGAGAAAAGACCAATTAACTTTATGGTAGGCCTTCTCAATGTCAATCTTCAATAGTACACCATTTAATTTTTTTGAGTGTAGTTCATGGATTGTTTCATGCAAGATTACTACACCATCTAGGATGTTTCTTCCTTGCATGAAAGTAGTTTGAGATCGGCGTACAACATGGCCAGCTACTGAATTTAGTCTAATAAGGGCAACTTTTGTGAAGATTTTAAAACTAATATTAAGAAGGCAGATTGGATGATACTGTTGTATATATTCTGCATTATTAAGCTTATGAAGTAAAATTATGTTGCCAAAATTCAGTCTAAAAAGGTCTAGCTGGCCAACTTGCAAAACTCAAACAGATGCATTATGTCCTCTTTGATAACTTCTCAGAACTTTTGACAAAATTCCACCGGAAAGCCATTAGGCCCTTGCGCTTTGTTATGTTCCATTTGGAAAATAGCTTTCTTGACCTCTACTTCCATATAAGGAGGAGTTAGAAAGTTGTTTTCCTCAATAGAAACATGAGGAATATCCGATGTTTGGGACTCATCCAACGAGAAAGCGTTTTTCGGTAGTGCCCCTAAGAAGGATTTGTAATAACTTGTAATATAAGATTTTAGTTGCTCCTGACCGTTAATCATACCTTCATCCTGACCTAAAGGCCAATAAATAAAGTGTTTTAGTGTTATATCTCAATGTGTTCATAATAAGTTTTGTATCATGCTATAACTGCATTTAGAGGAGCATAGATACATGGGTGGTATATAAACAACCAGGTCCCTAGTATCCTCTAGTACTAATTCGTTGGGCAGATGATGATCGAGGTTACTCGATCATGGACTTGTGATGTCTACGCACTTCTATTCTTGTAGACAGTTGTTGGGCCTCTAAGTGCAGAGGTTTCTAGAACAGCAGCAAGTTTTCCTTAAGTGGATGACCCAAGGATTATCGAACTCAGGGAGGAAGTGGTCAAAGGTTTCCCCTCTCAAGCAACCCTGCAATCAAGATACAAAAAGTCTCTTGTGTCCCCAACACACCCAATACACTTGTCAGGTGTATAGGTGCACTAGTTCGGCTAAGAGATAGTGAAATACAAGTGGTATGGATAATTATAAGTGGTAATGGTGCCAGAAAATACTTTGATGGCGTGGAAGAGACTAAAAACAAACTGAAATAAAGATGGTAGCAAGAAAACATGTAACAGATCTAGTTGCAAACGGTGTTTCAATGCTTAGAAACAAGGTCTAGGGATCATACTTTCACTAGTGAACACTCTCATATAAATATCTTCTCTTCATGATACTACTCTGAACTACTCTCCGGTTGGACACTCTAATCCATGGTAGGGCTATAACAGCACACCTCAAAGTTCATTTTCCCCATCTAGATAACCCCACACTATTACCTTGAGCACTAAATGGTTCAAACAAACACCACAATTTCATAGAGACATCCAACTCCAAATATAACTCATAACAAGTATTTGTAATATCTAGCCTAAGTGCCACCATGGTGTACACGCTGTCACTTTCACACACATGGGAAGAATAGAGATCTATTAAAGCACTTGAGTAGCAAAGTAGATCAACTTGATTACAAAGCTCATGATCACAATATGATCATGCATAGAGAGAGATATGAACACATAGCTACCGGTAGAACCCTTAGCCTCGAGAGAGAACTACTCCCTCCTTATCATGGGAGTCAGCAATGGTGATGGAGATGGTGGTGGAGATCGATGGAGATGGCTCTAGGGACACTTCCCCGTCCCGGCAGGATGCCAGAACAGAGACTTTCTGTCTCCCGAATCTCCTCTTGGTGGTCGCGGCGCTGTGCAACTTTTCGTGGATTTCTAATTGATGACCTAGGGTTTTCGTCCTGAGAGGCATATATAGGCGAAGGGGCAAGGTCGTTGGCTGGCCAGGGGGCCCACACCATGCCCTGGCGTGGCCAGGGGGACCCGCGCCAATAGGTGGTGTGGCCACCCTATGCCCCCCCTTCGTATCTCCTTATGGCTCTGTGAGTCTTCCGGGAAAATAACGACTTTGGCTTTTCTCCGGTCCAATTCCGAGAATATTTATTTTCTGACTTTCCTGGAACCAAAAACAGTAGAAAATAGGCAACTGGCACTGTGGCATCTTGTTAATAGGTTAGTCCAAGAAAGTGTATAAAAATACTCCAAAGTGTGGACAAAACATAAGAAAGTAGATATAAACCAAGCATGGAACATCAAAAATTATAGATACGTTAGCAACGTATCAACATCCCCAAGCTTAACAATGCTTTGCAAGATGTTTGTTTGTTTCACATAAAGAAAACATAGCATAGTGGCATTCAGCTTGTCCCTCATAATGTAGCAAATCATAATTGCATAGGACACCTTCAAAGTTCATAAGGGTGACTAGATACAAATAGTTTAAGAACAAGCAGTATCAAAGTTATGCATCAATCAACAAGTCTTGGGAAAATGCACATTAAACTAAGAATGGCCACTAGGCTCTCTCAATAGGTGCATAAAGATAGAAGGAGACTCAACATAAAAGTAAAAGAAAGGCCTTCATAGAAGGAAGCAAAGATTCAAGTTTCATAAAGAGCTTCCAAAAATTATGGTACCTACTAGCTTTCAGCTCTCATTGCCCTTATCATAAGCATCTTGAAGTGATTAAGGTTAAAGTGGAAAAACTATGGAGTATATGCTTGACAAAGTATAAGTTGAAAATCTCATGTCCCTTGAATACGAGGGCCGCTCCTCATGCTACTCAAGTTTAGTTACCGGTAAGTTCTTGTCATAGTAAGTACATGTGTATCATAGAGAACCGCCAACGGGGTACCCCTTGCCCGGTGATACGGAAGAATCCCCATATCAAAATGACAGGGAAAGCAGACAACAAGCATCTGAACAATCTTCTTATTTACCATGGGAAAATGGTGCTTTTTTCCCTCTTTCCTCTTTTCTCATATCTTTTTTCTCTTTCTTTTTCTTTTTCTCTTTTTTCTCAATATCTGACTCTTCTTTTCTAAGAAGAATGCTTCATAGACAGCTCATTATGGTTACGCTGCAGGTTTCTACCATGACAACATGGATTAGACCAGCGGCCCAGGCGTTTCTCTAACACACATACATAACTCCATGGACTTACAAGCTCCCTTTTCATTTTACACCGACGATATCCATAGACAAAAGAGCATGATATCAACTAGGTACAAAGTACAAGTGCAATGTTGAAAGCGTTCCCCATGACATCATGGTTCTGCTAATCCCCAACATATAATTGCAAGCATATACAACATAGACGACACAATGGTTCAAGTTTATTAAGGGCAAGAAAAGTAAAGTGTGCCATCAAGTTCGTGAGAGCTCTAATCACTAGTTTTCTCATAACAAGTTTAATTCGGAAGATACACAAAACATGAATATACTTGGAATAGCAAATGCTAATAGGTAGGTATGGTGGACTCTTTGGAATAACTTGGTTTTAGGAGTTAGATGCATGAGTGGAACTCATACTTGGTTATGGAGGCAAGCAAAAGACTCGGAGCGACCAACTAAGAGAGCAATAATGGCCATAATCATGCAGAGCGACAAAACATCATTAATCAAAGCATAAAGTGATATTACTAGTCGAAAACTAAAGGATCATAATGACTATGGTGACTTGGGATAGTTATAACATGGTGTGAGCATGCGCCAAGTCAACCCAAATAAAGCATCAAAGGAGAATACCATAATACTATGCTTTAATATGCTAAAACAACGCATGATTCTTCAAAGGCACATTAAGCAATCTCAATTGTTTATAAAATGTCATGCTACAACAAAGAATACTAAGCATAAAGCCAAAACAATATCAATCATGGCATGACAAAGCATAGGTTACAGTCAAAAACAAGCTCTCTTTATCACTTAAGCATGAACTTTCCTACTATTTTCCAATCCAAACCAAAATATTTGAAAACCAATGTATGAAAGAGGGGGTCCAACCAATTTATTCAGCAAACTAAGAAAACCAAGCAAACGAAAACGAAAAAGAAGACGCTCCAAGAACAACACAACTGTGCATGAAACAATAAAAATGAAGTGTCTGGAAGAAACCTGGGATTTTTATTAATGAAGAAGGGGATGCCTTGGGCAACCCCAAGATTTGACGTTTGTACTTCTTGGATATTTCTTGGGGTGACACGCGTGGCATCCCCAAGCTTGAGCTTTAGTCCATTCTTCATATCATTACTCACTCCTTCCATACACCTGAAATTTTTCCTTCATACAAAATTTCACACAATTTTTATTAGCAACATTAGTGCACTTAAGATAATAAGTCTTTTGGTTCAGTTTCAACACCAATAAAACTTCCGTTAAAACACAAGCTACTGTAGCACTTCCCTCAAAAAGCTCAATTCCCCAAAATAACTCAAAAAGGAACCAACAAGAAGCAAATGCAAATAATGGCAGAAATCTGTCAAAACAGACCAGCACGTAAAGACAAAAAATTTCGAAGACCTTCTGTTGCTCAAATCAAAAAGTGTTGAACTAACGAAAGTTAGATAAGAACCGGGGGCAGAAGCACAAAAATTCACGGCTCAAAACGATGTACAGAGATTTTACACGAATGTTTACGGTGAAGCACATAAATCTATTTCGGGACAACAACTTTCCCAAGCATTACTTCTCTCTCATTAGAGGTTACTCTTGGCACAAAAAGCAAATAAAAAGGATAAGGAACGGTTATTACAGAAGTAATAACTTCCAATACTCATCTAAAACTTTTGGGTTATCTCCCAATAAGTACTTTTCTTTAACGCCTTTAAGTTAGGCTTGATAGTTTGACAAGATTCTCACATAAGAAATATGAATTGAAGTAAAAGAGAGCATCAAGAAGTAAATTCAAAGCACATTTAAGTCTAACCACTTCCTATGCATAGGAATCTTGCAAAGAAACAAGTCATGAAAGCACAAAGCAACAAGCATAGGAAAGCAAAACAAGTGCAACTTCAAGACTTTCAACATAAAGAGGGGAAACTTAATATTATTGAGATGCATAAAACCATGTTTCCCTCTCTCATAATAACTTTCAGTAGCATAATGAATAAAATTAACAATATAACTATCACATAAATCATTCTTATCATGAGCCACATGTTTAAAATAATTAATACTCTCCACATAAACATAGTCATTCTTATTAATTATAGTGGGAGCAAATTCAACAAAATAGCTATTATTATTATTCTCATCACCATAATCATCAAATATAGGAGGCATATTGTAATCATAATTAATTTTCTCCTCAATAGTAGGTGGACTGAAAATATCATATTCATCATTGTAACCATCATATATTGGAGGTATAGTATCATCATAAGCAATAGAATAATTATCTTCCAAAGTGTGTTCAATTGTAAACATATCATCATCGGAAGGAACACGGATAACACTAATAGTACAACAATTATTAATATCATCATTTTCAGAATTGGTACCGAAGAGATTTTCAATATCAAAAGTAGTGTGCTTTTCCCAATCATGATCACTACTATAGGTAATAGGCATAGGAACATCATCGAGTTCAGACTCACCAAAAACTATAATAGGAGCAACATGCTTAGGGGAAAATACCGTTTCCTCTCTCCTTTTACTCCTCCTCTTCTTCTTTTTCTTCTTCTCTTTAGGAGGGGTAGGCTTGAAAGGAAGCTTCTCCATATACCCTGGTTTATTGTTAGAGACAATAGAAGAAACTTTGGAGGATTCCTTCTTTTCATTAATAATATCAAAACACATATTAGTCCTGTCATATTTTGGTAAAATCTCATCTTTTATAATATTTTGTATGTAAGTATTTGTGTGGTAATTATCAACACAATAAAGGTGACAACCATGCAGGACGCTATTCATATCAAAAGCACTCATATCTACCAAAGAAGTTTTTCTTGATAACTCTTCACACCCCAAAAATAATGTAAGTTCATCATCCTGATTAGGAGTGATCATGTCATCACAATACAAACTTGTAGTACTCATTGGATTAGAAGGGCAATTATTATGGCCTGAGCATTGAAAATTGAATTGACCCACTTCAAAGCAAAGTTAACAAATAAGAGGATAGAGGGCACAAACTTTTTTACCAAGATCATTTAGAGCCCTATCCCATGTTCTAGTTTTTTCATTCCTGTGGGTGATACAATATTCTTCTTCAATTTGATTATTCTCACATGGTCTATGTATTCCACAAAAATTAACATGCTTATAAGAAGTAGTACTTTCAGAGGTTTGAGCATGTTTATTGCTATCATTAATAACAATTTCATTTTCCATGCAAGTGTCTTTAAAAGGCTCATGATACATGTCCCATTTTTCTTTAGGAGCATTAATATGAAGAAAAGGCTCTAAAACAATCAATAAGAATTTGAGGATCAAGACCATATTTAGCACTAAGCTCTTGAAAATCAACAGTGTCAGTGAAAGACTTAATGCAATCATACTCATAGTTTATACTTGGTTCTTTACCTTTGTTGTTATCCCAATCTTCGGTATTGCTTTGAATTGTTTCAAGAAGATCCCACTTAGCTTTGACCTCCTTGCTTGTGAAGGATCCCTCTAAACATGTATCTAGATAGTCCTTGTAATGTCCTGAAAGCCTTGCATAAAACTTATTAATAACAATATTACCGAGGAGCTCATGAATGGGACATTTAAGAATTAGTGACTTAAATCTCCCGCATGCTTGGGCAATACTTTCTCCATCATGTGGATGAAAATTATAAATGTAATTCCTATATTTATGAATTTCATGAGAAGGATAAAATTTAGACTAAAAGAGAGATTCAAGTTCCTTCCACTCCAAATGATGAGGATCATCTAGTAGCTCGTACCACTCCCTTGCTTTGACCTTAAGTGAAAAAGGGGAATAGCTTCTTCTTAACTTGGTTCATTGAAATACCTGCACACTTGAACAACTCGCATAATTCATGTATAAAGAGTAAATGATCACCAGGATGGACAGTTCCATCTCCCAAATAACAGTTGTTCATAACACGTACAACAATTTTTATAGGTATTTTAAAAGATATATTTTTAGTATGTGGATTTAAAATATCACAAGTATCATTAGAATTACCACATATGGGAGATAAAGTATCACCAGAGCAAATTTTCTTCTTTAAAGCTGGGGAATTAAAAAGATCATTTTCATAAAAACTAACTTCCCCAAGCTTAGACGTTTCCATAGCATTAGTAACAAAGGTGTTCAAAAGATTCATACTAATAACATTGTTATTAGCATGCAAAGAAAGTTCCATGGGTTTTTTAATTTCTTTTCAGACAATTCATGTTCTAACTCAAGATAAATACTATAAAGCTCTCTAATTTTTGTTGTTGTTTTCCATTATGCCTAACTAGTGAAAACAAGAAACAAAAAGACAAAATTGCAGAATCTAAAGGAAATAACTTCGAGCACTCACATAGGAGGATGTGAGTACCTTTTACCTTACCTCCCCGGCAATGGCGCCAGAAAATAGCTTGATGTCTACGCACTTCTATTCTTGTAGACAGTTGTTGGGCCTCCTAGTGCAGATGTTTGTAGAACAGCAGCAAGTTTTCCCTTAAGTGGATCAACCAAGGTTTATCAAACTCAGGGAGGAAGTGGTCAAAGGTATCCCGTCTCAAGTAACCCTGCAATCAAGATACAAGAAGTCTCTTGTGTCCCCAACACACCCAATACACCTGTCAGGTGTATAGGTGAACTAGTTCGGCGAAGAGATGGTGAAATACAAGTGGTTGGATAATTATAAGTGGTAACGGTGCCAGAAAATGCTTTGATGGCGTGGAAGAGACTAAAAACAAACTGAAATAAAGATGGCAGCAAGCAAACATGTAACAAATCTAGTTGCAAATGGTGTTTCAATGCTTAGAAACAAGGCCTAGGGATCATACTTTCACTAGTGAACACTCTCATATACATGTCTTCTCTTCAAGATACTACTCTGAACTACTCTCCGGTTGGACACTCTAATCCATGGTAGGGCTATAACAGCACACCTCAAAGTTCGTTTTCCCCATCTAGATAACCCCAAACTGTCACCTTGAGCACTAGATGGTTCCAACAAACACCACAATTTCATAGAGACATCCAACTCCAAATATAACTCATAACAAGTATTTGTAATCTCTAGCCTAAGTGCCACCATGGTGTACACGCTGTCACTTTCACACATATGGGGAGAGAAGAGATCTATTAAAGCACTTGAGTAGCAAAGTAGATCTACTTGATTACAAAGCTCATGATCACAATATGATCATGCATAGAGAGAGAGATGAACACATAACTATCGGTAGAACCCTTAGCCTCGAGAGAGACCTACTCCCTCCTCATCATGGGAGTCAGCAACGGTGAAGGAGATAGTGGTGGAGATCGATGGAGATGGCTCCGGTGGCACCTCCCCGTCCCGGCAGGGTGCCGACATAGAGACTTTTTGTCCCTCGAATCTCCCTTCGGTGGCGGCGGCGCTGCGGAGCTTTTCGTGGATTTCTGATTGACGACCTAGGGTTTTCGTCCCAGGAGGCATATATAGGCGAAGGGGCAAGGTCGGTGGCCGGCCAGGGGGCCCACACCATGCCCTAGCGCGGCCAGGGGGACCTGTGCCAAGGGGTGGTGTGGCCACCCTGTGGCCCCCCTTTGTCTCTCCTCCTGGCTCCGTGAGTCTTTTGGGAAAATAACGACTTTGGCTTTTGTCCGGTCCAATTCTGAGAATATTCATTTTCTGACTTTCCTGGAACCAAAAACAACAGAAAACAGGCAACTGGCACTGTGGCATCTTGTTAATAGGTTAGTCGAAGAAATGTATAAAAAAACTCCAAAGTGTGGACAAAACATAAGAAAGTAGATATAAACCAAGCATGGAACATCAAAAATTATAGGTAAGTTAGCAACATATCAACTTGACATAAAACTGTCACCTGACAATGAGGTCACTTAATGAAGTTATGGACACACCCGACCATAGAATTACAACATGATCTAGTCACAAAGTTCAACGTTGCGATATCTAGAAAAGCGTAGTAACTTAATCCTTCGACCTGAGATCATGTTTAATCACCATCTCTCCGCAGCTACTTTGATCACATCAACCGTCATATATGTAACTGGGTGGCTATAAAGCTATGTTTCATGTATTCCAGAGGAATGGTTGAGCCGTGTGATCAAGATTAAGATTTTCCTATCCGAGTGACGGATAGATACTCTAGGCCCACTCGGTGAGACCACATCAATGAGTTTGTAAGCAAGTGACTAAGTCACATGGATGTGTTATCACGGGAACGAGTAAAAGCGTTTGTGAGTAACAAGATTGAACTGTATAAGATACATGAGATCAGGTCTTGTACAAACCAGGTATCGTTGTGCAAAGGGAATAAGACTCGACGTTTAGAAGGTTCAAGCGAACAACACTGTGTCGTGGAATGAGCAAGGATCATCATGTTTTTCTAGATATCGGTGATGATCAATGATTGGGGAGAGATCCCCTTCATATCTGAGCATCCTCGAACCGTAAGGGTGTCACACCAAAGGTTAATAGACGTTGAGAGATAATACAATATCGATAGAGAAATAGGAAGAGAGAATCTGAATGGTTCCGGAGAGAATACCAAAGTGTTCGGAGTTTGTTCAAAACAAGTTTTTAACAAGGAGAAGTTAAATAATGTATTTTATATGTAACTAGCACGGTGGCCCTCGCAAATGCGAGGGCACTACCTTTATTTTATTTTATTTTATTGAAGAGCATCATCTCTAGTGCATCAAAATTGTTCTAAAATACCTTCATAAATTCATAACATTATATAACTCAAAGTAATATATTATGCAGCCACCATTTTGTATATATATATATATATATAAACTAGATAGCACATGGGTAGAAGAGATCTTTAATCTTATTTAGTTTCCGGGTGAAAGACTATTAGGATGTTTCAACAAACTAATGGACATATGTGAATTTTGTGCATGATATTAACTGGGCATAAATCATGAGATAGCTTGTAGTTTTTATGTGATCTTAGATAAGTATGTAGGGCTAACACGCAAGTTCTTAAATAATTAGAGTTTACTTGATACATGATCTGATGATGTTTAGACCATTAAGGAACACAAAATATACTTCTGTTAATAAGGCTAATAAATTTTTGTTCCTTCTTTTTCATAAAAAGATTTTATCCTCATTTAATATAGGTGGACTAAACATAATTTTTTTAATTCTATTTTACCTCTCGTCCCTTCATTTGTCGTACGGCATTCGCATGCTGATTTGCAGTCTTAAAATGGGACGTCTAAAGTATACAACATGACCATTAATTATGTTATTATAGAAATAAGGACATATTTTTATATCAAATTAATTGACATGACTTTACTTTTAAGGTTTTAACAAATATTTTGCATACAATAACAAAAGTGTATGTTTTACTTTAGAGTGGACCCAATATTATGGCGGTAGAGTGGTTGAACCATCTGTCTTATTATCAGAATTGTGTCTCTGGAACCACCGTGCATACGATGATCTAATTAGGTCCTACTCTCTGAAGTCACGCATTTTCAAAACATGCAAGGTTAACAAAACTCCTACAAATTATGTTGTAAATTTATTTGTATTCGTCGAAACATGTATGTACGTACGTATAAATCATTTTAATCTTGGAGCCTCTGATTTTTTTCTTGCCAGGCTGTCAATAGAAATTCTACTATGTCGTAGGCAATATCTGATCGTATCAAATGGTTTTGTAGTTTTCATTTTCCTCTGCCATTAGTTTTTTAACAATATCATATCGTATCGGTGTGCTTTGTATTTTTTTATCTCCCATTGATTTTGTAGTTAGATTTTTACACATATTACCTCTTTTCCTAAATATAGTATGCCTTTTTTGCGAGAAAAAGACATAGTATGCTTTGATACTAAGCTAGTTGACCGATTCTGGGGTGGTGCTAAGCTAGCTGATCCACCAAGCTAGCTAACTACTCTATCAATTGTTTTTTAGCAGCATCCTTTTTCCTTTCTAGTTCTGCTCGTAGCTAGTATACCAAGCTAGCAAGCCAATGTACATATGTACATAGTAAATCAGCTGATCGATGTGGTTACCAAGATACCTAGCTAGCTAGTTTAAGATGGAATAGATTGATTCTTTTGTTAGCTAGAAGCCTTTGTTTTTTTAAATGATAATGATAACTTTGCCTTTTCGTTATACACTGATTGGATGGATACGGATCGACCTGTGCCTCTGCGTGAAGTTTTTTTCTGAGTACGGCTCTTTATTAACTTCACACGGACTTGACGGGTTACACGGCCCGTGTCCGTCCTGTCACGTCTAATATGTTACGTAATATACATGTCTGATTAAATCATAGCCACTAATTATACATCTAACAGTTTAAATAATTCAGGTGATGTGGATCAACGTGGTGCCTCGAAAAACACTCTTATATTGCTTTTAGTATATAATAGATTATGAATTAATATTAAATATGTAAATTATTTAAATAAAAGAAAATGAAAAATCCCTATATGGGCCTTCCCTAGGAGGGAAGAGGGCCCAAGAGGGGAGGGCCAAGGGCCCTAGGGGCCATGCGGCCAGGGTGGGGAGGCTCCCACCCCGCCGGCCACCCCTTTGTGGGCCAAGGCGGGTGGGGCCCATCCCCACCATCGATGCATCCTCTTCTCACCTCTCCCAAGCAATAGTCCCACCCCGGGACTTGGAGGGTGGGAGCATCCTAGTTTTTCTTATATATAGGTGAGGCATTTGCCCCAATTCCCCAATCAATTATTCCAATTAAATCCCACAATTGGCATAGGACATTCTCTCTCTCTCCGTCTCAAGCGTGTTCCCAAGTTAGGAACGTGCTACACGAGGTAGAGGTTTCTCCACCCAGCGCACGACGTCGTGCTGCTGGAATTGGTCCGGATCTTCTTATTCTGCTCCTTTGGTAGACCAAGGCTCGGGAGACGTCCTTTACACCGGAGTCCTATAAATCTCGATGATGCACCACCATTAGTGGGGCTTGACACTTGAATCCTTCTATATCTTGAGGTATGTGACACCCGGCTTCATCATCAACGTTTGTGCGGGAACGTATTCGCGCTTTCTCGGTCCTCAAAGGTATGATCACCGTATCCCGCTTGTTTTTGTACTTCTCCATAGATAGATCTTGGGTTGGTGCATTCTCGTAGTAGGAAATTTATTGTTTTCTGCCACTGAACCCCTTCAGTGGTATCAGAGCGATCTATGCGTAGATGTACTAGTACGAGTAGAACACACGAGGATTGTGTGGGCGTTGATTTTCTAATTGCTACCCTCCCACGTGTACTTTTTACTATCACGGTAATGTCGGATAAAGCGTCCCGGACCAACCTTACGTGTAACCTTACGTGAGACTGGTTCCACAACTAACATATGGCTTGTACCATATAAGTGGCTAGCGGATGTCTGTCTCTGCGACATTAGTTGATATGGCATTTACAAAGGATGGCCCTGAAAAGGGATTTTAAGCAGCAACTAGTTAATTCACATTGTGGTTGGGTTCCTAGGTAAGAAGCGGTTCTTGTGCGAAATCCCAATCAACCATGTAAAATTTGCAAACATTAAAGTAGAAGCGTCTAACTTTGTTTGTTAGGAGGGCAAGTGATATGTGTGCGTTAGGTAAGTGTTTATGGGATAGACAACCGAAGGAAAGGTGGCACTATGAACCTGGTGCAAACGCCGACATTCTCATATCACATACATAACTGTTTTCACTAGATGTTAGATGTTGTGTGATATTGTTCTGCTTAGACTTATGACGGTAGGTGGCGAGGGGTTAAGTCATCAATGCCCATTGTTATGGACTTGGGTTTTGGAGAAGAAGGGAGCGTTGGAGGCATCAACGACTAGGAAACAAGCACACAGGGACGCAAGGTTTACCCAGGTTCAGGCCTCGTAGAGGTCCCTACTCCTACTTGTTTGCTCTTGGAATTATTGAGGGAGTCGAAAGTTACAGGTGGTGTGCAGAAGCAATCTGGCGATGATTGTGAAAACTAGGGTTGTGATTGTCCTCCTCGCCGCCCCTCCTAGCCTTTATATAGATAGGCTAGGTCTCGAGTAGCAGGTCAAGTCAGTTACAAGTTAGGGTTTGTCCCTTTAAACTTTCTATCTTAAGCTTCGCCTTGTGCTACAAGCAATTGAAGTCTCCGTGGGACACCCGAATCCTGTATTGGGCCTTGGTAAGCCCGTGGGCTCCTGCCATACCTGGACCGTATATGCCAAGCTCGAGTACCTATAAGGTATGCCCATGTCAGTAGCCCTCGAGTGTCCAGTGGAATCGCAGATTCGAGTGGAGACTATGAAATCTTTCGAGTGTATAGCTGAGCATATTTTCGAGTGCTTTCGATTGATGTCACAGGGATTGCTGATATACGTGCCTAATTCATTCGATGCATCAGGATCAGTTAACTGCCTTAGGGCAAAACAACGCAATCTACTCAAACTCCACTCTCCGGACTCAAATTCGAAAAAGTGCTGCTATAATTCAACTCAGGCCGTGGAGGTCTTACAGGAGTCGAATCCCAATGTGTAAGTGTGAGCACTCGACACGTCCATCAAGGCTTATTCATTGTACCTATAGGTACGGATTTATTTCTGGTAGGGCACATCAGATGTGTTGCCAGGCCTTATTCAGGTCTTATCTTCACACTGTAAGCGCGACATCCGAATTTTTGTCATCGCGGAGATGATTTGGGTGACCCAGGAGACGCAATTTCTTTGCAGGGAAAAATATGAGGCGGAGTCGCCATAGCATTTGAGTGTGGATGTTATCAACACAAGGTGTAACGTATAAGAAGAAGTAATCATATGGTGCGCGACCAACGCTCTCTATGGGAGTAGCCCCTGAGTGCCTATTCGAGTCGTAGACTCAAGTGGGGACTATAAGTATTTTGCGACTGCTGTCGTCTTTTTCTTATTTCAGTCGAATGTGCCTTCAGCGCTCCCTATGGGAGTAATCCGAAGTCCACGGTCAAATCATTTATTCGAGTGAAGGGTTCTTCAATGTGTTTTAGAAAGAAAATTTCTTCGGGTGCGCGGCCAGCACTCCTGTTAGGAGTAGCCCCCAAGTACTTGGTCGAGTCGAAGAATCGAACAAGGACTAAAGTAGTCAAAAAGGTTGCTCCTGCTGTTGTGTATGATGTCAGTGCTGACAATGGGATGAACTCAGTTACTTGCGTGAGCGGCTTTGACGGGACGTGACGAGTAGTGGGTCCTACTTTCTGACCTTGATTTGATCAGGCGTGCATAATCTTATGTTTTAACTGCGTCTCCTCGATTTCCGTGCGTAATGGGCGGAGTGGGGCGCCACTTCGTTGGTTACCCTTACCACGCGTCGCCGTTGATGTGTGCCACATGCTGGATTGATTTTCTCCTGGCCGTTGGATGCCATTTGTTGGGAGGTTAAGTAGGGGTTCACCGTGCGATAATTTCCCCACCTCTTCTTCTTGCTCGCACATCTCCACCATTGTCGTTCTTATTCCTTTGCACACATCTCCTCCATGGCACTGGACCAACTCCGCGTCTTGCCCAGTTACTTACTACGCACACATCGCCAGCGCCAGATGGGCAAGAAGAAGGGAGGCTCCGCCGCAGGATCTGCGGCTCCCATTGTGGCGTCCAAGAAGAAGGGTGCCGCCACAACGGGCACCATTGCTGCCGCCACGGTGGAGAAAAAGAAGGGCGCGGGCACTCGCGTCACCAATAGGTCATGGTGCCCATCCATCATCAAATCTTCGGAGCTGTTCACTCTGCGCCAAGATGGAGCGCTTCCTCCTGCGGAAGATGACTCTCGCGTGCCTGGCGAAGAGGTAATCCCCAGTCCTTCTACGGGTTTCCGAGTGATGTTCCTTGCATTCATCATTCGCGGTCTCTCTCGCCCCCTGCATCCATTTGTTAGGGGTCTTCTCTGCTTCTACATGCTCTAGCTGCACTAGCTGTCCCCAAATTTTATTCTCCATATCGCCTGTTTCATCACCCTTTGTGAGTGCTGGCTCAGAACCGAGCCACACTTCGGTCTCTTCAAGAAGCTTTTTAAGCTCTAACATCAGTCGGCATCTGGTTCGATAATCTACGACGTAGGAGGCTGTAGGATCCATGTCGACTCTAATGTTACTTACTTTGACATGAAACTCACCGCCTCCGTCCAAGGGTGGAGGGTTAAGTGGCTCTACATTCATGACCAAAAGGCCGACGGAGAGTACTACGGACTCGCGCCCTTCGACCCGGTGGCGGTCTGCAAGAGGAGGTGTTCCTGGAAGAATGTCGTGATGCCCGACGAATATGAGGAGATAGAGATGCTGTACCAGCGTGTGTGTGACCTCGAAAGCCTTATATGCAAGGAGGAAGGTGGTGTTGAACTCATTCGCACGTGGTTGCACCGCCATGTACAGCCTCTGCAAGCCAGATCCCATCCGATGTACAGCTGGATTGGTACTGGTGATGTCACTCGCATATCTATAGAGGGAATTTCTTCGGGTGAGGTGGACAGGAGGTTGCGACTAGTGACCAAGTACACCGCGAAGGAGGATCTTCCAGGTGAGTAAGTCGTGCCTCCTTTCAACACCAACAATCCTCCACCTGAGGTAGAGTTTTCCTATGGAGTTTTCTAGATTTTCGATTGCTTGTTAGGTGCTTGATATATACTGATGCTTCTTCTGATTGTAGGACTGGAAAGTGGCTGCCACCTTGCCTCCTCAGCCTGAAGGAGTTATCCCACATGAAGCGGAAGAAGAGGACGAGTCGGGTGATACGTTGCAAACGTATCCATAATTTTTGATGTTCCATGCTTGGTTTTATCTACTTTCTTATGTTTTGCCCACACTTTGGAGTACTTTTCATACACTTTCTTGGACTAACCTATTAACAAGAGCCACAGTGCCAGCTGCCTGTTTTCTGCTATTTTTGGTTCCAGGAAAGTCAGAAAATGAATATTCTCGGAATTGGACCGGACAAAAGTCAAAGTCGATATTTTACCGGAAGACTCACGAAGCCAGAAGACGAGATGCAGAGGGTCCATAGGGCGGCCACACCATGTGGTGGCACGGGCTAGCCCTGGTCGCGCCACCTGGTGGTGTGGGCCTCCTGGCCGCCCACCGACCTTGCCTCTTCGCCTATAAGATGCCTCCCGATGCAAAAACCCTAGGTCATCAATAAGAAATCCACGAAAAGTTTTGCAGCGCTGCCGTCACCGAAGGGGAGATTCAGGGGATAGAAGTCTCTATTCCGGCACCCTTGTCGGGACGGGGAAGTGCCCCTAGAGCCATCTCCATCGATCTCCACCACCATCTCCATCGCCGTTGCTGATTCCCACCATAAGGAGGGAGTAGTTCTTCCTCGAGGCTAAGGGTTCTACCAGTAGCTATGTGTTCATCTCTCTCTATGCATGATCATATTGTGATCATGAGCTTTGTAATCTAGTAGATCTACCTTGCTACTCAAGTGCTTTAATAGATCTCTGCTCTCCCCATGTGTGTGAACTTGATAGTGTGCACACCATGGTGTCACTTAGGCTAGATATTACAAATACTTGTTATGAGTTATATTTGGAGTTGGATGTGTTTATGAAATTGTGGAGTTTGTTTGAACCATCTAGTGCTCAAGGTGACAGTGTGGGGTTATCTAGATGCGGAAAGTGAACTTTGAGGTATGCTGTTATAACCCTACCAATTATTAGAGTGTTCAACCAGAGAGTAGTTTAGATTAGTATCATAAAGAGAATATATCTATATGAGAGTGTTCATTAGTGAAAGTATGATCCCTAGGCCTTGTTTCTAAGCATTGGAAAACCGTTTGCAATTAGATCTATTACATGTTTGCTTAGTTCCATCTTTATTTCAGTTTGCCTTTAGTCTCTTCCACGCCATCAAAGTATTTTCTAGCACCGTTGTCTTATATCCATACCACTTGTATTTTACTATCTCTTCGCCGAACTAGTGCACCTATACACCTGACAAGTGTATTGGGTGTGTTGGGGACACAAGAGACTTCTTGTATCTTGATTGCAGGATTGTTTGAGAGGGATACCTTTGACCACTTCCTCCCCGAGTTCGATAAACCTTGGGTGATCCACTTAAGGGAAAACTTGCTGGTGTTCTACAAACCTCTACACTTGGAGGCCCAACAACTGTCTACAAGAATAGAAGTTTGTAGACATCAAGCTATTTTCTAGCGCCGTTGCCGGGGACTAAAGAAGAAGAATATCCCACATCAACCACGCGTCAGCAAGTATTTTCTAGCGCCGTTGCCGGGGAGGTAAGGTAAAAGGTACTCACATCCTCCAGTGTGAGTGCTCGAAGTTATTTCCTTTAGATTCTGCAATTTTGTCCTTTTGTTTCATGTTTTCACTAGTTAGGCTTAATGGAAAACAACAACAAAATTAGAGATCTTTATAGTATTTATCTTGAGTTAGGACATGAAGTGTTTGAAGAGAAAATTAAAAAACCTATGGAACTTTATTTTCATGCTAATAGCAATGTTATCAGTATGAATTCTTTGAACACCATTATTGCTAATGCTATGGAAAAGTCTAAGCTTGGGGAAGCTAGTTTTTATGAAAATGATCTTTTTAGTCCCCCAAGCACGGAGGAGAAAATTTACTTTGATGATACTATGCCTCCAATATATGATGATTACAATGATGAGTATGATATTTTCAGTCCACCTACTATTGAGGAGAAAATTAATTATGATTACAATATGCCTCCTATATTTGATGATTATGGTGATGAGAATAATAATTAGAGCTATTTTGTGGAATTTGCTCCCACTACAATTAATAAGAATAACTATGCTTATGTGGAGAGTAATAATGATTATATTCATGTGGCTCATGATAAGAATGTTTTATGTGATAGTTATATTGTTAATTTTATTCATGATGCTACTGAAAGTTATTATGAGAGAGGGAAACATGGTTTTATGTGTTGCACTTGTTTTGATTTCCTATGCTTGTTGCTTTGTGCTTTCATGAATTGTTTCTTTACAAGATCCCTATGCATAGGAAGTGGGTTAGACTTAAATGTACTTTGAATTTTCTTCTTGATGCTCTCTTTTACTTCAATTTATATTTCTTCTGTGAGCATCTTCTCAAACTATCATGCCTAACTTAAAGGCGTTAAAGAAAAGTACTTATTGGGAGATAACCCACAAGTTTTAGATGAGTCTTGGAAGTTATTACATCTGTAATAACCTCTCCTTATCCTTTTTATTTTCTTTTTGTGCCAATAGTAACCTCTAATGAGAGAGAAGTAATGATTGGGAAAGTTGCGCTCCTGAAACAGATTTCTGTGTGTCACCATAAAAATTCGTGTAAAATCTCTGGACGTCGTTTTGAGGCGTGAATTTTTCTGCTTCTGCCCCAGGTTATTATCTAACTTACGCTAGTTCAACACTTTTCGATTTGAGCAACAGAAGATCTTCGAAAAAATGGTTTTTACCTGCTGATATCATGCTCTTTTGTCTATGGATGTCTGTTACATTGCAAATGTATCTATAATTTTTGATGTTCCATGCTTGGTTTTATCCACTTTCTTGTGTTTTGTTCCAACTTTGGAGTAATTTTCATATGATTTCTTGGACTAACCTATTAACAAGAGCCACAGTGCCAGATGCCTGTTTTCTGCTGTTTTTGGTTCCAGGAAAGTCAGAAAATGAATATTCTCGGAATTGGACGGGACAAAAGCCAAAGTGCCTATTTTTCTGGAAGTCATCATAGATGCCAGAATATGAGACGGAGAGGGGCCAGAGGCCGACCACACCACCTGGCCACGTGGCCAGGCTTGGCCCGCGCCAGGGGGTGGTGTGGTGGCCCCTGGCACCCCCTCGACCTCCCCTTCCGCCTATAAGATGCCCTCAGGACGAAAACCCTAAGGACCCGATCAAAAATCCATGAAAGAGTCTATAGCCTCCGTCATATCCATCCTTAGATCGGGAGGGATCTGAAGCTCTTCCTGACACGCTGCCGGAGAGGGGAATTCACCCTGGAGGCCTTCTTCATCACCATGCAAGCCTCCGGTGTGATGTGTGAGTAGTTCATCCTTGGACTACGGATCCATGTAGTAGCTAGGTGGCTGGTTCTCCTCCTTTGTGCTTTCATGTCTAGATCTTGTGAGCTCCGTTCATGATCAAGATCATCTATTTGTAATTCTACATTTTGTGTTTGCGGGGATCCGATGGATATTGAGATGCTATTTCAGATTGATTATTGATTATATCATGTCTTTGTTATTTGTGATCTTGCATGCTTTCTGTTGTTAGTAGCTATCTTGGCCAAGTAGATGCTAGCAAATCCAAGAGTTAGTATTTATGCTTGATAGTGGGTTAATGCCTCTAGTAATCTGGGGAAGTGAGACAGAAATCTCTAAGGTACTAGATGCGTTGTTGCTACTAGGGAGAAAACAACAATCCTTTGTTCATAGAACAATCGTATTGTTTACTTTACACGCAGTTCGTAAAGCAA
The DNA here is from genome assembly GCA_910589775.1 of Avena eriantha. Taxonomy (NCBI): domain Eukaryota; kingdom Viridiplantae; phylum Streptophyta; class Magnoliopsida; order Poales; family Poaceae; genus Avena; species Avena eriantha. Next base: position 84,930,019 of record OU342741.1, read on the forward strand.
TAATCTGTTGCTTGCAACTTAATACTGGAGGGGGTTCGTATGATAACCTGAAGGTGGATTATTAGTCATAGATGCATTTGGATGGCGGTCTATGTATAATGTTGTAATGCCCAATCAAGTTCCAAAGGAGTCAATATGATTAGTATATGCATGTATTGCTTTCTCGATGTTTGTCAATTTCCCCGCTATAATTTCTTCACCCAACATGTTATCTATCTTAAGGAGAGCCACCTCTAGTGAACTATGGATCCCAGTCCTTTTCTTTACATACAATCTACAAACTGTTTACTGCTTTGTGTTTACTTTCTGCAAACTATTACTTATGTCCATTCGATACGTTTAATCCTTTGTTTTTCGCAAAACACGGTGAGATTGACAACCTCATCGCAAGTTGGGGACAAAGTTCTGTGGTTGTGTTGTGCAGGTCTCCCCGTTGCTGCTGGCACCGGTAGTGCGCCCTGCCATCGTTCAGCTAGCTACACCTTTGGGGTGTTTCCTTGCTCCTACTGGTTCGATTAAACCTTGGTTTCATAACTGAGGGAAACTTGCTGCTGTGCTCATCATACCTTCCTCTTGGAGTTCCCAATGAGCTCTACATCAACACTGCACCAGCATTTTCCTGGGCGCCATTATAGAGCTATCAAGCATTTTTCTGGCGCCGTTGCCGGGGAGTCAAGGACATCTTCACAAGGGGAGTCCCTCATAACCAATCTCTTTACTTTGTTATTTTTGTTTTGCTTAGTTTATTTTTTTGCTTTGTTTGCTTGTTTCTTTATCAAAAACACAAAAAATTAGATTTACTAGTTTGCTTTCTTTATGAAAAACACAAAAAAATTAAGTCTCCTTTAGTTGTCACCCCTTACTTAGCTCACCATGTTGATCCCTACATTCACCCTGAAAGACCTTTCAATTGGTAGTGGTTCTATAATTGGGAAAGATAATATTGAAGAATTCTTCAATCATGTTAGTAAGCATGAAGATACTGAGGATAGACCCCTTGCAGAACTTGCTCCAAACTATGAGATTGCTGCAGCTTCTTTAATTCACATGTTAGAAGCTAGGTTTGTTAACCTCAACCCCTTAATGCAAGTAATGTTTCTTAAGCTTAAAGAAATAGAGGACCCTGAAAAGAGGGATTTTATTCTAGAAACTTTGTTTAAGGAGTTCTATGGTGTTGCCAAAGAAGCTAGGAAAGTCTTTGAACGTTTCAATATGATAGGCTCATGTGTAGATGTTGTTGGTACACGAGAAAAGATGAAAAAATCCGAACCTAATGGGGAGGAACCTAAGATACCAATACCCTTTAAACTAATAGCAATACATGATGCCATAGAAAAGAATCTTGATTGGATTGTTCCTCCAAACCCTTTTGATGAGAATAGTGAACCTAAGAGCATTGATAGATGGTCCTCTAGAACTTATTTGGATGATATACCTTGCCTTGTTGAAAATATTTCTAGTATTGATCTTAATGCTTCTTTATTTGAGAACACTTGATTCTTTCTTTGCTTCTTATGCCTAACTTAAAGGCGTTAAAGAAAAGTACTTATTGGGAGATAACCCAAAAGTTTTAGATGAGTCTTGGAAGTTATTACCTCTGTAATAACCTCTCCTTATCCTTTTTATTTGATTTTTGTGCCAAGAGTAACCTCTAATGAGAGAGAAGTAATGATTGGGAAATTTGCTGTCCCGAAACAGATTTCTGTGCTTCACCGTAAACATTCGTGTAAAATCTCTGAATGTCTTTTTGAGGCATGAATTTTTTCGCTTCTGCCCCAGGTTGTTTTCTAACTTTCGTTAGTTCAACACTTTTTGATTTGAGAAACATAAGGTCTTCTAAAAAAAATCGTCTTTACCTGCTGGTCTGTTTTGACAGATTTCTGCCATTTTCTGCATTTGCTTCTTGTTGGTTCCTTTTTGAGTTCTTTTGGGGAATTGAGCTTTTTGAGGGAAGTGCTACAGTAGCTAGTGTTCTAATGGAAGTTTATTTGGTGTTAGAACTGAACCTTAAGACTTATTTATCTTGAGTGCACTAATGTTGCTAATAAAGATTGTGTGAAGTTTTGTATGAAGGAAAAATTTCAGGTGTATGGAAGGAATGAGTAATGAGATGAAGGATGGACTAAAGCTCAAGCTTGGGAGATTATCATTTCGCGGCCCGGAAGTTGGGGTGGCCAGGCAATGCGGTACCCGAGTTCCCTGATATCATCCGCGATGACTATAGTTGGCGTGCCAAATACTCAGAGGGTCCTTTTCGGCACGAATTCAACTTTACGTTTCAATACGAAAAATCAGGCTAACGGCCGTCAAGTTGGGTCCCCCTGTCAGCTTTTGCCGTTATGTCGCTGCCGTCGTCGCTGCCATGTTGGCTGCCATGTAGGCTTGCAGCGTTGGCGCATGCATCCTTTATGCGTCTGCTTCTTCCTTCGGGGCGGCAATCTGTGGTCGCGACCATGGTGCGGAGCTAGGACATGGACAAACCTGCTCGGCCCGTTCTCCTCCCCATCCCGAATCAGAGCTCGCCCTCACCATGACCGCACCATTGGCACGGCGCGGGTGAGATCTGTACCCATGTCGACCATGCTTGGCCTGTTGGTCTCCTCCAGAATCCGAGCTCGCCGTCGCCGTGGTCGCACACGCACCAGCCACGGCGCCTTCCTCTCCAAACCCCAAAGCCACATCCACCCAGTTCGGCACAATGCCAACAAGGTGAAAATGCATCAAGTTTTCTTCTTGTGATTGTAGAAAAACATGTATGTACCGTGGCCGTAGCATACTCTAACAATGTACATATATATTGTTTACTAGATTTTCATTTGAAATTAGTAGTTGCGTGATGACGAAACATAGAGAACCTAAATGGAATGACGATGAAGACCATGTTCTGTACTTTGCATTGCATCAACAAGTGCTCGCTGACGAAGCAAGTTACCAAGAGAGTGGAGTTCATCAGGCATTGCCAAAAAATATGTGAACAAATCAATGAGCACTTCAATGCAAATAAGCGTAGAAAAGCTAGATCCATGTCATCAATCATCAATAGGTGGCACATTCTAGTGATGCGTTCAAATGCGTACACGATGTATCATTTGCTTGAAGTGGTTGTTATCCTGAGCAAAAATGCGTGGTATGCACATTACATTTGTATGTTCTATGGTGCAATTCTGTTGTTATGGGCATGGAAAGAAAAGCTGGGCTTCACTGAATATTACGCAGTTAGGCATAACTTAGTCTTACACAAATAAGCACAGCTTAGTGTTTACACACATAAGCGTAACTAATGATAAAGATAAAGAACAATGGTTCATCGGATCTGCCAGTATGAGCACTAGGTCCCTAGAGCTAGTGGTATCGTCGGAACGAACCAGAATGCTGTGTTTGGCCGTCTTTCATTCTCCTTCAAATAGTACGACCCCACTGATGAGCCAATTGTAGGCCCCCTCCCCCCGACGTGGATTCAGCTCCAGGTCGGACCTAGAGTGTCAACATGATAGGCGCGTGAGTGTGCAGCAAACACACAGTCTGCTATCAACATTGGAAGTGCTGGCACCTCAGCAACAACACCAGCATGTTCTTCCTGGACTGCAACAGCAGCCTCAGCAGGTATTTCGTCAGCTTCACCAGCAGCAGCATTAGCAAGTATTTCGTCAGCTTCACCAGCAGCAGCATTACCATGTATTTCGTCAGCTTCACCAGGAGCAGCAGCAGCTAGTTCTTCGTCAGCTCCACCACCACCAACACCACCACCACCACCACCACCAGCAGCATTAGGGGCCAGGGCTTCCTGAGCAATTATAGGTTCAACAGCTCTAGGGGTTCCGACAAAGAAAGGGTAGTTGATCCCAAGAAACACAGATTGTCCCTTCAGATTGTTGACTCTACTCCAGACTTGCTCTACTGGGTCTTCGGATGGGCATGTGGACCTCGAGAAAACGTGACACCGCAGCGATGGGTATGAAGAAAGTTGTGTCCCCATATGTTCTATTGTATCACCAACGCTGTTTAGTGCTCCCTTGATATGAATCCACAAGAGTTCATCATGATGTTCCGTGTTGTCTCTGAGAGGTGCCAGGAACCAGTGCCGTGTCCCAAGTTTAGCATCTGCTATTGCATCTTCGATGACCGGAGCTGGAATTATGCGTGGGGTTGCGTGGGTACCTGCGTGTTACTAACGGTCAGTAAGCAGAATTTTGAATGGGATTTTACATGCTATATGACACCATGACTCACCCCAAATGGACGGCTCCCAAACACGCACGTCCCCACTAGGTTCAGTGACCGCATAAATGCGTTGCGGTCTGTACGAAGAGCAGTCGTAGGTGAAGACGGCGTCGACATACTTCTCCGGCCACAGGAAGTCGTCGCGCAAGACTGTCCATTCATTGTCTTCTGCGCATCTAATGAATGCGATTGCCTTGTCAAACACCGCTAAGAGGTCATACTCCCAGTTCTTCCACGCCCCCTTCCGTGGTCTATGTGGGTGCTGTACCTTCACGAGCTCAAGTTCTGCCATGTTGAACCTGTAAGCGAATTTGGAAATGGGCGGCGGCCACCCGCTGTTTAATGCAGTAATGCCGACACCCTTCAAAGATGGCACTGCTAGCCTCTCCGATCTGTAGCAATTTTTTAGAGTCCAAGTACTCCCATCCTGGGATAAAAGGACCAGCCACTCGCCGTTGCCACCCACCCAGTTGTTGTCATCTCTCATTTCTGTCTCTTCTTCTTCCCTGATATTCACCACTACTGATTCCGATCACTTATCCAGCAGCATCAGTTTTGTATGAATATTCTGCAGAGTTTGTTGTCAGTTGGTACAATCACCTAGCATGGATTCCACTGCAGATACAATTTGACAACTGGACCTTTATATTAAAGTACACAAAATATCGCCTAAATACGAGTGTCTCCTCAGATATCGCCTAAATTGTGCATGTGTCACTATGAAGATACTCAATATATGGAGTAGGAGCAGAGCCCCCCAGAACAAACTCCTGACAATGATCATAATTAGACAGCTCGGGGCATAACAGCCTTAAATCGTCTAATCTGTTTGTTTTTATTTTAGGAAACAGAATATCACCTAGCAGGCATTCCATTGCAAAATCAAAATTGAAAACTCGTCTATCACCTAAAGTAAGACTGTGTCACTACGAAAATACCAAAATATCAGGTACGAGCAGAGCTTCCGCTGTACAGAATAGTCTTAAATGGTTCGATTTGTTCAAACCGCGCGTGCACACAACACGTTCGACGAAAGGAACATAGGATTCCGATGAGAGTTCAGCACATATGAATCAACGATATGACTGAACGAATAAGCTAGATACTGGAACTTACGTGGCCACCGCGGTCGTTTGGCCATTTGCTGTTATCGGGGTAAAGAAGGCCTAGCGTGCCGAACGGTTGTTCATCCATGTTCTGCATCATCACGCGGTAGCCAGGGATGCAGCGAGCGAGGAGGCCGGCTGAGATGATGTCCAACTCCGAGGCGATCTTGTGCATGTTCGGGGCGCTGAGGTTCGGCCATCCCCAATCCTCGCGGTAGCGGTCGCCCTGGCCATCCGCATCGTCGTCGCATGCCTTTCGCTTCAGCCAGCTGCTACCCCAAGCTCTACCCATAGCGGTAAATGGAGTCTGGAATCCGATGGATTAATGGAGGCGTGGTGATGAGGAGGCGGATGGATTCGACAGGGGGTGGAATCAGGGATGGGGGCAGTTGTTCAAGTGGGGAGCGAATCTGCAAGGAACCGCCGCCGCCGCTGGTTCTTGTCCGCATGGAAGAAAAGAACGGGGGCGTAATTATTGAGGGCGGGCACCGGAACCATCTAAGGAAGTGAAAAAATAAATCGTAAAAGGGAAATGTGCGGCCCGCTTGTCAGTGAGTGAAGGTCGGCACGCGTAAACGTGCCTACGTTTGAATTGATTCCACCGCATGCAAGTGGCGCAGAACAAATTTTAGGAAGTGCTAGCATCGACGTGTAAAACCGCCGTTTTTTGCTACCTTCACCCTACTACAAACAGTCGTGCACCATTCCAGATATTGGTAAGGGCGGTTCCAATCTTTCACTTCTCCGTCTCATTTCCTCCTCCACGGCCTCATCCATTTCCTCCACCACCGCATCACCCTCTTCCTCCGTATCCTTTCCTTCTTGCCTGTAGTCATGGACGCTCCGGACGTCTAAAACGACGGCAGGCAAGAAACTGCGCACTTCGACATCGAAGTACATGGCGGGAAGAAGATCGATGTCGTCTACACCACCGACCCTCAGACGTGAGGAACACTCTGAATAATTTCACCAGTTGGCTATAGTTCGAAGAAAATAGGTTCGTAGGTCTCGTCCTCGAGTACAGCCGCGATTTCCATAGGATAGCCGTGGTGCAACTCTCCATGAAGGGGCACGTCCTCGTATACCAGCATTTTTGCGAGAAGGGGGCTGACGGGATCTGGTAGACTTTGCTGTATTTTTGTTCCTGAACTGTCTGTTTGCAGAAGATATTGCTATATTATTTGTCTGAATTCATTTTCATGCAGGTGGGGCAAAAGCATTAGGGATCTGTTTCATGACTTTCTCGTGAACCATCACATAATATTTACTAGTGTTGACATCACGAATGACAGTAAACTGCTTGAAAGCCCGGCTGTCAACATTAGAATGCCAAAGGAGTGCAGAGTGGACATCCAGGAAATTTACTGGATCCCAGGGACGAAGGGCAGCAAGACCGGGATGGCCGCTCTTGCCTCCGAACTCATAGACCCGTGGTACGCTGACATGAAGGACAGATTGCCGAGATGTTCGTGGATGCATTTAGGGCATGATTACTGGGAGGATAAGCCACTTTCTGAACCTAATCTGAAGTACGCTGCAATTGACGGGTATGTTAGCCACGAGTTGTACTGCTAGATTGTAAAATCTCGTTCCAGGCATCGCATCATTGAACCACCACCAAGGCAGGTTGTTTGTCCCAGATGCCGGATCGTAGACGAATCTACAAACCGGGGCAAGCGACCGAAGGCATCCTGGGATCGGTTGCCTTCTCCAATATGCTGGGATGTAGACTATTAGTGCATGATTGTTGTGTTTATGAAACATGTTATTTCATAAATACACTATGTGAGCAATTACAAACTGCTGTGTATTACCTTTGTCAAACTATAATCTAGTTTATGACTGTATCCTCCTCTATAATCTGGGTTTGGTTATGACTTATGACTGTATCACACCTTATGCATGTCAGTCCTGGATTCTGCCGCATGCAAATGGCACAGACAGAATTTTTAAGAATGAATGTTGAGCATACAAAAGGGGGAATGTAATTCATATAGGTTAAGTAGCTAATAGCACAGGGATCATACGAGCTTGGTTCCTACACACAGAATGCTTAGAAAATACAGGCGAGATAAAATACAGGCGAGATAAAACTAGGAACGAAATGCGAAACTAGTAGTGGGTAAACAGCACACTCACCCACCCGCCAGATCCTGTTGAGCATCTCGTAGCAGACATACGCGTCCCTGGCTGCGTACTTGATCGCATCGTAATCCAGGTGCCTCCACTCCCATCGCTCGTGCAGGTGCTTTGCAAACTCGATTTTCATGCCGGCGTACTCGCGGTCGATGATGTCGGAAGCGAGTCTAGCCATGCTGGCTTTCCCCGTACCGCCATCTGGGTAACTCCACAAACGTTGGAGATCGACGTGATTGACGACATGAACGAGGAGATCCCGTTCTAGCTTCGGAGTGTCGTTCTTGATGTCGACGCTGGCGAAGTAGATCTCCCTCCTGTGTAGGAACTCGTGAAGCTCCGGGCATATAGATTTGGCCCTACATACGTGATATAGTAGGCAGTGGTTGCGCATGGACAGCTGCAAAAGCGCCGTCCTCTTCCTATCTCTGGTATACTCGAGGTCAAGGCCGACGATCTTGTACCTGTCCATCGGATATTGTAGCCACCGCTCGTACATTGTGATGACCTTGGCCACCTCCGCTGACGCATTTGTGTGGACGACCATCAGCTTGGTGGTGCCATGGGCGGTGACGGTGTACTCGTCGGTGTAGTCGCTCCCGTCGCCGAACACGCCGTACTCTGCATCCATGGCAGCAACTAATGTTCGTCTGCGGTGGCCTAGTTTCGGTAGCGATGGCTGGGACTGGGCGTGGAGGTGGAGTGATCTGTTGCGGTGGTATGGCCAGGCGGAGGCGGTGCCTGCGGTAGCGTCGATGGTTCTTGCGGTGGCGGCGCCGGCGGAAGGAATTAGTTGGGGATTTTTCCACAGTGATGTGCTGAGGAGACAAAAGCCGATGCTTAAATTCCGTTTACCAATATTCTGGTCATACCCATGCGGAAGCAAGTTTGACCGGGCGAGCACCGATGGTTTCCAATCCTAGCGATTAAATTCAGCGTCCGTCCCAGTAGGCGATGGGACGGGTGTACGACGTGGCTTTGGCATGGCAGAGACCGGTCACGTAGACCACCGTCCATTGCCGATCCGCAGCAGGTGCGCGGTGCTGACACGATGTAGCGTGACAGGATAGAAGGAAGTGTATAGTTATTATTAATTCCTAACAAGTTTAAGAAGTGTAAGCATAGACATGTACCTAGCATCCCTGCACCCCGGGGCTGCCGCCCACCCGACCAGGCCTGCCGATTGCACAAAGCTTGTCCTGAGTTTGCCAAAATGAAACTCGTTTGCCCATGGTTCTATAAGTTTCTCTGTAGGCCACTTGTGTATGCATGCACGATCAAGCAACTTTGCAACACATGTGTCGGTGGAAAAGCATTAGGTTTCAATGCACCACATAGTTTAGGGATTTAGAATAGCTACATTGTGGATCTCTAGCCAAATTGCATGGTAAAGCCAAATTCAGAGTTTTGTCAGATTTTGCTATAGCAACATTGTGTCTCGTTTGTCCTCACTCTTGCCCTCCCAATATTCCGAAGCCCTCACATGCGCTCGGAAGGGGGTGCCGTCTGGTCAAAGGCTTGGCCGTTACGTGCGCCATGACGCCTAAAGTGGCCTTTTTAAAGAGCGCCTTTTCCCCTCTCTCTCTAACAGTTGTGTTTTTTTGCCCAAAAAGGTAGGGAATCTAGAGCAGCTTCTCTCTTCATTCATTGTTCCTTTTGCGATCATTTTACCCCAATCTGGTAGCAAATCTAGAGCAGCAAAACAAACCAGCACCATAAATAAATTCAGTAAACAGAGCAGATGTAGATAAAGCAGCTAATATAGGTTATATAGCACAGTACTTAACGAGGTTCGATAATTAGGTTGCTCAGCAGCAGCAGCAACAGACTGCTTCAACACATACAAGACAAAAGAAGCTGCTTTACAACAGCAGCAGCAGCTGATCAGTGGCCCCTCATGGCCTCTGCCAGGAGGGCATCCGCCTCCTCCCTCTGGCGCCTCCTCCACTTCTTGCTGCCCAACCCCTTGACCTTGGGCACCTTGGGTCTGATCAGGGGCATGCGACCCTCCTCGATAGCCACCTTCTGGAGGTTGTGGAGGTGAAGACCGAGCGCCTGGTGCTTGGCCCTGAAGCCGTGGACGTTCACGGACTCGCCGCAGGTCCTCACATCCTCGACATGCTTCACGAGGGAGTTGAAGTCCGTGCCGTGGAGCCTCCTGGTGGGGCAGAAGGGGCACCTGTACACGTTGCCGGCGAAGAAGTTATTGTACTGACCGGACTTTAGCCTCCTCAACACATGATGATTCTTGGTGTCCTGCGACTCGTCGTCGCTGCGGAGGTCGCTGCTTTCCTCCTGTTGGAAAAAAACAGAAGAGTGAAATAAGGACATGAATGAGATACTTTGATTATCGGGATTGATTTTTTGCATAAATTAACCGAATGAGATCTCTCGATTATTCCCCAAATTTCAAACCAAATTGAATACTAATCCCAACTACGAATAGGGGGATTAATCGAAAATCGAGATCTAACACCATAGATTAGCTACTATAAAAAATACGAACAGCCGAGCCCTAATAACATACGATCTAGCATCCAACAATGGGAACGAGGGAAGAACAAGGGGAGGGGAGAAATCCCTGGTTACCTCAGACCACGGGTCGGCGATGCTGGTGTCGAAGGGGTTCTCCGGCCTTATGTAGACAACCTCCTCATAGGGGTCCCAGCCGAGCGGGATCTGTCCGAGACCGGCGGGGGGCCTCTGCGCCGGAGGCTGCGTCGGATACGGGGACGGGGACAGGGGGCTCCTCGCCGGCTGCCTTGGAGGCACCGATGGCCACCGCACCGATCTTCTCCATCGCCGGCGTGGTTGGGCTTTTGTTGGGCATTTGCAGAAGGTGATGGGACAGTGGAAACGGTTGAGTGAGCGAGTGCGTGATGAGTGGGAGTGGGAGTGGGGAGGCCTCTATTAAAGGAGAAGGGAAGCGGCGTTTCGTTGCACTACCGTGCACCGCGTAGGCTAATACACCGTGCACGGCCACACGTGTCCGCTACCGCCCCGTGCGCCGCACACGCGTACCGTGAGTCACGTTTTTTTCCATCGTGTCTAACCATGGTGATTTAGTTGTACTCAGTTTTGTCCACCAGCCGTTGATCCTCTGTGATCTAGCGGACAGGATAACCCTTATATCTGTCGGGGGCACCCCTCTATCCATGCAAAATAACGAGTATGCCACCGAAACTTTAACAACATAAACATATGAACTTGAATATATTTTGAAGGGTACGAAAATAGAAATCCACATAGTTTAAGGGTCTAGATACAGTAAGAGAACTAAATATTATTAGTGGTCAGGCCAGCACAGTGACGAGGTTGGTCGGCTAGGAGTTGCTGATTCCTAAGTAAGGGGACACTAGGCTGTTCTTGACATACTCCCTCGGGAACTTGCCATAAGCAGCGTGCTTAGCCTTGGTCGCCGACTTGTGTTTACTAGCCGGGCTTTTACCGATGCCAACCGCATGCGGGATCAAGCTGGCAATCCTCGGGTTGACTCCTTTCTTACAGAAAGGGCACCTGAGCTCCCCAAGTTGAGTGCGGAAAGGGATTATCCCGCTCTTGAGCTTCTTCATGACATGGCGGCTCTTGTTGTCCCTGGTCTCCTTGTCAGAGTCCATCTCACTTGAATACACCTGTAATGTATGGAATACAAACCGAAGTGAGCAAAATAATAAATATATATTCCTTCCACCACTCCAAGTTACTTTCGATGCAATAACATGTCTATACAGGTTCAACAGTTCATTACGGCCGTCTCCCCAGCTCGCTCCTAAATTAATGTGGTTTGTGTTCTTGGTAACTTATTAATAAATAAATAATGTGGATTCATTCAGAACAGACTAGATCTCTCCATGTACCGGTTCGTACGTTGCATCTAATCATTAGGACTAGATTTTTTATGACGCCTGGATAGATTAAGCTCGAGCACAAAATATGAAACATGTAGAAATAGATGTACCTCCGGGTACACGAGCGGAGCGTGTTTGTCGAACTCCATGCCCTCATCGGCGCCTCCGAAGGGGTTGAACTGCACGTCCTCCTCGGCCTGTGCTGCATGATGCTCCTCCAGATCTGTCGTGTGAAGCACCACCCCAGCGGCGATGCCCGGACACTCACCCGCACACACTAGTTTCATGGAGAAGGTTCGTGCAAGTACATTCAAGATTGTGGTGTTTTGCTGGATAGGGAAGAGAGAGTAGTGGATGAGTGCGAATGGAGGACCCGATAGGCTAGGTTTTTAATGCGGGGGACGTTTAGGCCTCCTCGAGGGCCCCGGTTGACAGCTCTTCCGGCTGCGGCTGCCGCGTGGAAGGTTCGTGTGGTGGGGGCCTGACGGAAGTGAGAGTGCAGGCAGGCTGCGTAGTAAAAATGGTATAGCCTGTGGTCCGTGGATGACCAGTTGCCATGTAGTGGACTTGTAGCCTTTGCAGACTAGATTAAACATGACATGACCACTCGACCACTTTTTCCATGGACGACATCGTGTTCCTTCTTGTAGAAGTCTCGTTGAGGGAGACGTCTGTGTTGTCTCGCGCTGTCTTGTGAAGGGCACGACGTGTGCAACGAGCCTCGTTTGATCACACAGGATCAACGGTTGGTGCGCACGGTCCAAGTGGCAGCTGTGACAACCAATCAGGGCGTAGCAGACAGAGTGGGCACAGGTTTGGGCTTCTACGAGAGAGAGAGAGAGAGAGAGAGAGAGAGAGAGGATGTTTGTTCTTATACTAAAACCACAAACAAACATGGATCAACCACTAGAGTCATTGCATGTGTGTTCTTATACTAAAACCACAAACCAGTACTAGAGTCATTGCATGTGTGTTATTTCCACAAACCATGCATGGATCAACCACTAGAGTCATTGCATATGTGTTATTTCCACAAACCACACATGGATCAACTACTAGAGTCATTGCATGTGTGTTCTTATACTAAAACCAACACTAGAGTCATTGCATGTGTGTTCTTTTCACAAACCACACATGGCTCAACCACTAGAGTCATTGCATGTGTGTTCTTTCCACAAACTAACATGGATCAACCACTAGAGTCATTACATGTGTGTTCTTTTCCACAAACCACACATGGATCCACCAGTGGTCATTGCATGTGTGTTCTTTCCACAAACCACACATGGATCAACCACTAGATTCATTGCATGTGTGTTCTTATACTAAAACCAACACCAGAGTCATTGCATGTGTGTTCTTTTCAGAAACTACACATGGATCAACCACTAGAGTCATTGCATGTGTGTTCTTTTCAGAAACTACACATGGATCAACCACTAGAGTCATTGCATGTGTGTTATTTCCACAAACAAACATGGATTAACCACTAGAGTCATTCCATGTGTATTCTTTTCCACAAACCACACATGGATCCACCAGTGGTCATTGCATGTGTGTTCTTTTCCACAAACCACACATGGATCAACCACTAGAGTCATTGCATGTGTGTTATTTCCACAATCCACACATGGAACAACCACTAGAGTCATTGCATGTGTGTTATTTCCACAAACCACACATGGATCAACCACTAGAGTCATTGCATATGTGTTATTTCCACAAACCACACATGGATCAACCACTAGAGTCATTGCATGTGTGTTCTTATACTAAAACCAACACTAGAGTCATTGCATGTGTGTTATTTCCACAAACCAACATGGATCAACCACTAGAGTCATTGCATGTGTGTTCTTTTCCACAAACCACACATGGATCCACCAGTGGTCATTGCATGTGTGTTCTTTCCACAAACCACACATGGATCAACCACTAGAGTCATTGCATGTGTGTTCTTTCTACAAACCACACATGGATCAACCACTAGAGTCATTGCATGTGTGTTATTTCCACAAAAAAACATGGATCAACCACTAGAGTCATTGCATGCGTGTTCTTTTTCACAAACCACACATGGATCCACCAGTGGTCATTGCATGTGTGTTCTTTCCACAAACCACACATGGATCAACCACTAGAGTCATTGCATGTGTGTTAATTACACAAACAAACATGGATCAACCACTAGAGTCATTGCATGTGTGTTCTTTTTCACAAACCACATATGGATCCACCAGTGGTCATTGCATGTGTGTTCTTTCCATAAACTACACATGGATCAACCACTAGAGTCATTGCATGTGTGTTATTTCCGCAAACCACACATGGATCAACCACTAGAGTCATTGCATGTGTGTTCTTTCCACAAACCACACATGTATCAACCACTAGAGTCATTGCATGTGTATTCTTATACTAAAACCACAAACCAACACTATATTCATTGCATGTGTGTTCTTTTCACAAACCACAAACCATTACTAGAGTCATTGCATGTGTGTTCTTTTCCACAAACCACACATGGATCCACCAGTGGTCATTGCATGTGTGTTCTTTCCACAAACCACACATGGATCAACCAGGAGTCATTGCATGTGTGTTCTTTCCACAAACCACACATGGATCAACCACTAGAGTCATTGCATGTTTGTTCTTATACTAAAACCACAAACCAACACTAGAGTCATTGCATGTGTGTTCTTTTCCACAAACCACACATGGATCCACCACTAGACTCATTGCATGTGTGTTCTTTTCCACAAACAACTTATGGATCAACCACTGGTCATTGCATGTGTGTTCTTTCCACAAACCACACATGGATCAACCACTAGAGTCATTGCATGTGTGTTATTTCCACAAACCACACATGGATCAACCACTAGAGTCATTGCATGTGTGTTCTTTCCACAAAACACACATGGATCAACCACTAGAGTCATTGCATATGTGTTATTTCCACAAACCACACATGGATCAACCGCTAGAGTCATTGCATGTGTGTTCTTATACTAAATCCAACACTAGAGTCATTGCATGTGTGTTATTTCCACAAACAACATGGATCAACCACTAGAGTCATTGCATGTGTGTTCTTTTCCACAAACCACACATGGATCCACCAGTGGTCATTGCATGTGTGTTCTTTCCACAAACCACACATGGATCAACCAGAGTCATTGCATGTGTGTTCTTTCCACAAACCACACATGGATCAACCACTAGAGTCATTGCATGTTTGTTCTTATACTAAAACCACAAACCAACACTAGAGTCATTGCATGTGTGTTCTTTTCCACAAACCACACATGGATCCACCACTAGACTCATTGCATGTGTGTTCTTTTCCACAAACAACTTATGGAGTCCAACCACTAGTCATTGCATAGTGTCTTTCCATTAAACCACACATGGATCAACCACTAGAGTCATGCAGGTTGGTTAGGTATCCAAAACCAACAAACCGGCACTAGAGGAATTGCAGTATGTTCTTCCACAACCACAAGTGGACCCACTTAGAGTCCATGCATGTGTGTTATTTCCACAAACCATGCCACATGGATCAAACCACTAGAGTCATGCATGTGTGGTATTTCCACAAAACAAAATGGATCAACCATAGAGTCATTGCAGTGTGTTCTTTCACAAACCACACATTGGGAGTCAACACACTAGAGTCATGCTATGTGTTATTTCCACAAACCACACAGGATCAACCGCATAGGTCATTGCATGTGGTTCTTATACTAAATCCAACAATAGAGTCATTGCATGTGTTTATTTCCACAAACAAACATGGATCAACACACCTAGAGTCATTGAAATTTGTGTTGTTACTTTCCACTTAATGTACCACACTATGGACCACCAGTGGTCATTGGCATGTGTTTTCCTTACTACAACCCAAATGGATCAACCACTAGAGTCATTGGCATGTGTGTTCTTTCCACAAACCACACATGGATCCACCAGTGGTCATTGCATGTGTGTTCCTTTCCACAAACCACACATGGATCAACCACTAGAGTCATTGCATGTGTGT